>VUQS01002303.1:0-12052 GCA_015108495.1 Heterochromis multidens | reverse complement strand
TGTTTTATCAGTGAAAAAAAAAAAAAAAAAAAGTCAGAGGCTTGTATTTTACTTACTGGTGGACCTGGCAGCCCCTGAAAACCATCTGGTCCTAGTTCACCTTGAACCCCCTTGACTCCAACGGGACCTGGACGTCCAGGTGAGCCTGCAGGGCCGCGCTTCCCTCGTCCTCCCTGAGGACCCTGCTTACCCCTGTCTCCAACCTACACAGGATGTCAACAACATCAGCAGGACACGATTCAGGATGGAACAAGCGTATACACACCACAACATGTAATCACTTTTGCATGGATACAAACTTTATGGATGAGGTCTTGTGAAAACTGCTTAAAATGTGCATTATGTCATATTGATAGTGACAATAAAACACAGTAAAGTCAAAACAAGCTGAATCATATAAATAGTTATAGGAGTATGGGACAAAGTTATGGGACAAATATTATACTGAATACAAGGAAATAAAGATAATGTAAACAGAATGAAATGAAAAAGTAAAATCTTGCAATACACAAAAACCTGCTATGGAGGTAGAATGTATAAATATATAAACAAACAGGCCATTTTTATGCAAGTTTCAAAATAGAAATGAAATCTGGCAGAAAGCTTTGAGAAATGTGCGAGATTCATTTCGGTGCAGTTGTGCTTCTGTTCTTATCACATCCACAGATGCTCTAAATATGTTTGGAATGTTATTTGATGGATTCATATCGTGTGACGAACAGAGGATTTTCTAATCGCTGTAGTGGCAGAAAAATCATAGTGCCAGGAAACTCCACACCTGTGCAACTTCTCTCTTCAGTGACTCAACCAATCACAACTAGCCTGTTAAATTAAATCAAAGGACTGGGTGATTGTGAGTGGCATTTTATGTATATATTTTTGTTAGATTCAGTTGCAGAAAAAGGTTTGTGATCCCAGGAATTCTTAGGAATTCTGAATTAATTACTCATAAAATGTGCTCTAATCACAGTTATAGCTATAATCTAAACCAATAACACAGAAGCATTTTTACTTTTCATGTCTTTATTCAACACATTGAGTAATCACTCAGTGCATTCTCCCTTACTAGCCAAGACTTCCAGCAGACACTTCCTGTAGCTGCTTATGAGTCTTGAACAACAGTAAGAAGGAAATTTGGATCATTCCTCCAGCCATAAGTCTTTCAAAAAATTTCTTGGATTGTTCTTGATGGAACGGTCCTCATCAAGTCAAGCCAAAGCTCAAGTGAGTCAAGATCACCACTCAAGATCAGAAAGGGATTTTTTTTCCCCTTTTCAATAATTCTTGTGTTGTTTAACTTGTGTGATTTGGGGCATTGTCCTAAGCTTCAGGTCATGTACTGCTGCCCTGACATTCACCTGCAAAATTTCCCTAAGTGGCTGTAAGGCATTCAGAAGTGAGGCAGCAAAACAGCCCCAAACTATGATGCTCGTTGCACCATCTGTGGTTGGGATGAAGTTTGGGTGAGCAGTTCCTTTATTTTCTCCAAGTCTCAAGACTATCCCAGATGTATTGTGGAACATCTCTGTGGACTGTAAACTTGGGACGTGTTGCAATGTGCCCTTCTAATAACACTGTTTTTATTCATTCTTTTTCTTACAGTGGCCATATGAACACTGCAGCAAGTTATGGAGTTTTATTAAGGTGTTATGTTGTTACCCCCGAATTATTTTTCACCTCTTTGTATGTAGGTTGTGCTCTTGATGTGATCATTGCAGAACACCTTCTCTTAGGAAGAGTAGCAACAATCTTCAGTTTCATCCATTTGTTTCTCTTACTGTGGATAGGGTCACAAAGGTGGCTCTCTTTTTACCTGGCTAGAGCATTGTGGCAACTTGGTCTGGAGCAGGTTATGTTTAGAATTTCAGTTTTAAATCAGCTGGAACCACCACATTTGCACTGATTCTTTTATTTACAATATCTTGTAAGTGTGATATAGATTCTCTGATGAAGGAATAAGTTTTATATATGCAACCTGCCGAGCTTAACACCACTGAATGAAGCCCAGGTGGAAAGTTATAGCTGTGCAAACTGTGCATGCCATTGTCACTGGCAGTTGCACATATTCAGATGGTGATGCAGGAAATGTATAAATTTATTATCTTTGGTCCAATTCTGCTGCCAAGTCTTTTTTTTTAACATTACTAGAACACTGACACATGTGAACACACATGTGAAGGCTATTTGTAATCAAGAATACCTATTCAATTAATACAGATAATTTCACTTTGATCTTGTGACAAACTAAAGCTGTTTCCACATCTCCTTTATTAGGCTACGGGAATTGAACACACCGAGAAAGCTTTAATGTTCAGTTGTAGGCTATGCAGTTTAAAGTTTCAGAATCCTAATGTGCAGCTTTCACATTAGATATAAACAGCAGCACAGAGAGCACATTGGCAGGGGGGGTAATATAAATGTATAAACTTATGACAATGTATTTAATTTACCGCTGTGTGCACTTGTGACGATCAAATCACCATATTAATGCATCAAACATCCCCCTTTTATGTGACCTAGCACAGGTCTTGAAGCAGAAAGCCAAACGTTGATAACCACTGTTGTGATACCTGTTATCTCCAACTGGCGTTTTAGGTTTTGTCAAGCCAGCTTACGCAAAAAAAAGCGTGACTGTCTTGAACTGGCTTTGTTGTATACCCCTGAGGTCGTTAGAAATGTTTTTTGACTAATGCTTTGATGAGGTCTTGTGAAAACTGTTGCATTCCGGGTATGACATGCACCAACCAATCTTTCTTAAGAAGTGCAAAATTTGCATTGACTTGTCCCTATTTGGACAAGTCAAGCTGTAATTCTCTCCAACTTAGATGACACTCAGACCACATTTTATGAGTAATCAGTCTAGAAATCCTTTTACAAACTTTTTTCCTGTAACTGTAACTGCAGTAAAACTCTTTAACTCAGTTTCTTCAGTGAAGTGAATATTGTATAGCAAGACTTTTGAGCATTAGTATCTCTTAGAGTTGTTATTGTTTATATTTATTGTTAAAACAAAAACCTCATACAGTTGTATGTATTGGAGCTCACCTTTCCTATTGGACCCTTGACTCCTTTTTCTCCCTTTACAAAAACAAGATCAATGTGATGTTAAGATAGAAAATAATGAAGAAGTTATGATGAGCAGCAAAGAAAAGATATGTAAGGCAGTACCTGTGCACCTTTAACTCCTTTAACACCCTGGATTCCCATGTCACCCTGCACAAGACAAAAGAAAAGTAACATTTTCTATTGATATTTTCATGGTTTTTTGCAACAAGTTTGGTTCAGTATTGGAATCCATTGTAATCAACATGAACCCAAACTAGTTCTAAAAGTATATTTCCCTTCACTCTACAGGTAAGTCAAGGACTGGAGTTTAACAGATGTTCCCCAGCATGGGGCCTGATCTGTGTGGGATTAACTTGCTAAAGTGCAGAATGGCAAAACATTGGGTCTGGTGTAACACTGTTATCTACTCTGTGTTTATCAAGTCACTGAACAGCCATAGCTCTGAACTATCCTTTAATGCCAGTGTTCATCCCACATCTACTGTGGGCTGACAGCTGAGATTAGCCAGTCATGAAGCTATGAAATATTTCACTAAGCATGTCTCCAGTGTGCATTCTTACATCATATGTCCACCCATGCAGACCTTTACCAACCTATTTGCTAAATTCACATTTGTTAATTGCAAACATCTGAACTTCTGAAAATGCCATATTTTTAAATTACTTTTCATTTATTTCCCAGAAAGCTGAATCTGTTCATCTGGACGTAGCGTTTTCAGTGGGAGAAGCATTTCGTCACTATCCAAGTGACTTCTTCAGTCATGCTACGTCCAGATAAACAGATTCAGCTTTCTGGGATTTCCTTACCTGGATTATTGAGCATGCATCAAGACTTTTCATTAATTTATTTATTTGTTGCATCATTTTTAGTTTTTCTTCTTTTTTTAGCAGATTTGTTTGTTCTAGAACACATCAAGGGGAAAAAAAAATGTGGTTTGTGCAGGAATATCTGTGTGGGATGTACTGTAAACAACAAGAGCAAGTCCTACGGGGATAGTTTAGCACTTTTAGTGACCTCCTGTCTATATGGGGAAACTAGAACACACTGAGCCAACATGCCCTGAGGGGCAGCCTCTGATTTGACATATTAAACTGTTCCTTCAAACTCTACCAACTTATGTTACATTAGTGGGCAGCAAAATTAGGGATGGTTTATGTAATATCATAAAAAAGGGCTGTCTAGTATCTAATTGGACCTTCCATTGTTACCTAAATACAAGGTTGCTTTCCAAACCAGGAAAATGTCTTGGTTTGGAAAGAAAATACATCTGTAAATCTTAAATTCTATGTGGCTCATTGACCCAGCAAATGATTCCTAAATACAGCTATAATTGAACCATTAACAGTAATTTTGCCCCCATTTTATTTCTCAAATGGGTAATGGATAGGGATGTATTACCTTGGGCCCTTGTTTTCCAGGCATGCCCACATGTCCCTGTAAAGAGATGACATGGTTTAATAGCTCGAAGAAAATGAACCAGTGTTCGGAAGAGTTAAGAAAATTCATCTGGAGCACTTACAGTGGGTCCAGGTGGGCCAATAAATCCAGGTCTTCCTGGCTTTCCTGCAGAACCCTTGTAACCTCTTAGGCCCTAGAGAATCAAACATTTATTAACCAACCTAAGGTACATCTTTATTCTCTGTCGTTTGCCTTTAGGATGGCAAACTACTTTACAAACAAAATGTATTATGTGCTGTCTTCGGTGAATGAAATGCCTGAAAATGTGATTTACAGTTTGGCCTCTGGGACCCATTTCTCCTGCTGGCCCGAGGGTGCCTTTCTCCCCCTGTAAAAGACACAAATGGCCAGATATTAATCTGCCAAAAATAACTACATTTTACATTCATTTACAAAACCTATCAACATCAGTGAGTTACCTTTGCTCCACTTTGTCCAAGTTTTCCACTGAGGCCCTGTGGTCCTTGATAAGCCTATAGAGAAAAGACGACATTTACAGTATAATGACACATGGGCACTGCTTCCAAAATTCAACATAAACATGTCATTATAAGCAGAATATAATACCTCTATTCCTGAATCACCATCTCTGCCAGGTAAGCCTGGATCTCCAACAATGCCCTAGGGAAACATATTATTTTTGCAATTGCAAGTGAGCTCTCAGGTGTGATATACTGAGCGTGTCGGCAGTGAATTACCTTTGGCCCTACGGTGCCCGCTCTGCCCACAGGTCCTTGAATTCCCTAGTTTTCACAAGTTCCCACAACAAAAACACCCATCAGAATTCAAAATTACGCTGTTATAAAATTAATCAAACAAAATCATATGTCACCGTGGTTGATCTGTGACACTTACAGGTTCCCCCTTCCATCCAGGAGCTCCCCTCTCGCCAGGATCTCCCACAATACCCTGTAAATTAATCAAAAAAAGCAACATAAATTAGGATGTCACTTTATCTGCAACACATTTGTTCCCTCCATCATATAGTGTAGTGTAGGTATAGTATAGGTTATCACTGCAGTTCAAGCCCTTCTTTCAGTGACTCACCAGCTTACACTGATATAGTTCAGGCTCTCAGATCTCAGCCAAAATCCAGCCACATGGACTAATGTTGTTTATGGAGACGGCACATAAGCCAAAAACATAGTTCTATTCCAGTGTTTTGCCACATTAAAAATGATTTACATGTCCTTCATGCTCACATGAGGGGATTTTGAAGGAAGTGGACAAAGACTGTGGAGTGGTTTTTTATGGATCATGGAAAAGGGAATCCCACAACCACCCACCTGCTTTCCTCTAGGCCCAGGTCGCCCTGTTGCACCAGAAGCCCCCTTTTCACCCTAAAAATAAAAGCATAATGGGTTTAGATTATATAATAAGAGGAAAAAGGAGATAAACTAGCAGGAAACTTGAATACCTTAACTCCTTGAAACCCAGGAATTCCTTCATATCCTCTGATGCCTTTAGCACCCTTCAAGGAGGCCAAAATGTTAGCAATACAGTAATTATTAGTAATTATATAATCATTTGCTTAAGGGCTTACCACTGGGTCTAAAAGGTTAACTTACAGCTTCTCCTGATTTTCCAGCCTCTCCGATGTCTCCAGGTGGTCCCCGAATTCCCTGTAATTACAGTCAAAATGTCAACATTAATTCCTTTGAGGGATCTATAAAGTTATATAGCTACAACAACAAACTTATAACTTCATTAAATGGCTTGCCAATTAAAGACAGGAGCCGGCAGAGATATTACCTTAAAGCCCGCTGCCCCTTTTAATCCTTTCAGCCCTTTGGGACCTCTGTCTCCCTGTTAACACAGCATCTCGTTAATATTCATCATCATTTGTAAAATTTGGAGGTAAAGAAAATGATAAATTACCACTTGGCCCCAGGGTCCTCTCATCCCTTTCTCGCCTTTGATTCCTTCTTCACCCTGAGCATGCATTCATGAGCTTTCATTAATGAATCTTGAGAAAGAGCCAAACTGAAGTGCAACACTGATGGGAACATTAAACAACAGATCTCACCTTTGGTCCTGGTTCACCAATGTTGCCATAATCTCCTGTGTTGCCCCTTATGCCCTGCAAAACAAAATTTGACTTAATCAAAAGCAAGACTTCTTGCACAACAGCTATTTGTTGGTGGAAAGCCTGGGGAGCAGCATAAAATTGAATTAATGGTGACTGTTTTCACTGATAAAAAAACATTTTGGAGGTTAAACTTTGGATACATCAGACTAAGATTCTCTTAGACTATAGACACTGTTTAACTTTCATCCCTTAACACAAGAAGGAAGGGTGGAGTGGTGGAGATTAGTGACAGGGTGATTTGTGACACAAGGACAGCAGCAAGAGAGAAAGGGAAGGTCTATAGTGAGATGGATGTAGTAAAAGGGGACATGCAGAGGGCTGGTGTGACAGAGGAGCTAGGGATAGGGTGAGATGGAGGTAGATGATCCACTGTGGCAACCCCTAAAGGAAGAGGCCAAGAAGATTTTTTCAGCACTGCAAGACAGAGTTAATATAGAGAAAGAAACATTTGAAAGAAAAGTAGATTTATTCACTTTCCCACCAAAAGATAAATGCATAAACAGCACAACACTTAGCTAATGGAAAAGATTATACAACCATTGACACTCGTTATGTCAAAATGAAACATTAAAAATGTGCAATCACAACACTGTTGAGTGTTCCATATAAACAACCAGAGAAACATAAATTGTAATTTTTACGTATTATTTTTGCATATTTGCACAACATGTAACATTATACATTAGCCTCTGTTAACCATAGCTTTAGAGCTGCAGTTTAATTTTGCTTTATTGACCACAGCTGGTGAAAATTGTTTTCAGTACAGAATGGGAAAATGCTTTGTACAGTGTCAGCAGCAAATTATTTAGGCAAATATAAAAACAATACACAGTAAATAATGTTTTTGGCAAATAAAAAAGAACAATGTTTTCTTTTTTGAGGGAAAAAGCTAGCTATCTATGTGTTATCTTTGGCTTTGTATTTCTCTGACAGATTGGTATTGATCTTTTTAATTGAACTCTTAGCAGAAATTAAAAAAAAGTGAGAAAGCACGTTATGGCTCTAACAGTGAGTCTCCAGCCAGGATGCAGTTAGTTTAGTTTAGCTTAGTTTAGTACAAAGACTGGGGGGAAAAGGTGGGAAAAAACTTGCTCAGTGTCTTTTAACATCAATCATTAATCTTGTTTCTTTGATCTGTAAAAAACTACAACGTGTAAAGAACAATTTGGTGCTCACACATAGTGGATAAGTGTAGTATATTTTTATAAGTGGATTTTTTTTTTTATGTTTTGATCTTAGAATATGTCATCTTATGCTAAGCTAACCATTTTCTGGCTACAGCTTCACAGCCAAGTATTGAGCTTCCCATTTGGAACAAGTTAATTTTTTTCTTACTGTCAAACTTATCTGAGAATACAAATAAGTTTAAATACTGTAAAAGTCAGCACTCTCATATTAGTCACTTTATTGGAAAATATACACAAGCACTATTTAGGAAACCTTGGTATAACATGGATCACTGTTGTTTGTACAGATGCTGAGTTCCTCAGTAGTAGAAGGAAAAGTGTTTCCCAATTGGCTGCATTTCACTAAGTCAGCAAACACATTAAACACGGCCAGGATGCCTTTGTCGTGACAGTTTATTTGTCTATCTCACTTAAAGCTGTCTTTACGCAGAGTCAGCTGGATGGAGCTGGACCTCCAGACAGTAAGGCAAGAGGCATGACCTTAAACTTTATGACATATCTGAGGCAGTGAAGCTCAGAGGAGCAAAGGACCACCCACCACCTGAGATGGGCAGTTCATATTATCTGTGCCAGGAAATGCCCTCGTCAGATGCCAGCAGGGAAGGAGATAATCAAGCTGGGGTTGTGTGCTTCACAAGCCAGCAGGAGATCAAAACTCTAACCACTTACACAAGACAGATGTTTATTCCCAGAGGCGCTACAGGCGCAATTTGGGACATGAATAATGTAGCATGTACAGTTCTGGAAATGTGCTCTGAGTGTATGTGAGTCTACAGGCCTACATGTGCTTGCTCAGGCACCATGGGGGATTTCTTTGAGAGCAAAGGGCATGTTAAAAAGCCAAACTGACGCACAAGTATAGAAAAAAAACAAAAAACTCCTTCTTTAAACACATGTTCTGAGACTTTCTGATCTGTGCCAATAACAGTGACTGCTAAACATCAAAGAGATTAACAAGTCATAAATTTAAAGTGGAAATAATCACGTCTGCAGCTCTCTGAAGGATAGAAAAGTGAGCGTATTTATTCATTCACTGATGCGTGTGTAACTGGCTCCATTAGTGCTCCAAATGCTTTATTCTTTGGCATTTTCTGACACCTTTTCTGTTTTTCTTAATTCAATCCTCCTCTTGTAAAATAATTTGCCTTTTAGAGAAACAATACATTTGACAAATTTTACACAATAGTTAAGCACTCTAATGCCACTCATTACTAAACAGTTGGAGGGCATGGTTATTGCTCAACTGCCTTGTTTTCCTGTGTGTGGGATTCATTAAGTTTGGATCGGTTTCTTCCAAATGGAAAAGCAAAACCATTAGAAATCTTGTGATCGTATGCCAGTTTGAGTTTAATCCTGTATTCTAAAATAGCAGTGCCTGTGTTTTAAGATGCAAATGGATATTTCAGAGCTAAAACAATTTATTGTCACATCCATGTTGGTTTATGTTTATCTTGGATTCTTCCTAAATTTTTTGCAAAACGGACATGAGCTTTCAAACTATGAATGGAGCCCCCGTGTTTACTATCGCTAAGCGCTTCTGCTTCCAGATCTGTTTCCATCCTGTCGTCTCTCAGTTGTGCTTCTATTGCCATTTTCCACAGCTTTGCTGCTGTCTCACGAATGAAAGTTTTACAGTCTCCCTCACCCACAAGCCAGCTTAACTCTTTATTGTGCGGCAAGAGGAAGTAGATTCTGCTCATGCTGAGAATACATGAGGTATATGCTACTGCATGCATTCATTCAGTGAGGTTTGACACTTGCATGACTGAGAGAAATAGTGTATATTTTTTACCCAGTTCCCTTGTCTCCCTGGGTCTCCAGCCTCTCCTGGAAGGCCTCTGTGACCCTGAAGAAGAATAAAAAATATGCCATTACAAATTCAACTTGTCTTAGAAATATTTGGAGCCAATTCTATGCATAAGTACATTCACCTTTGGTCCTGGAGGGCCCTGGACGCCAGGCTGTCCATGCATACATTTGCAAGATGGTCTTCCCCCCGTGAGGCCAATCTCTGCATACCCTCCACACTGCAATAGACATACAGGTAACCAAGTGATTCTGAAACTCCACACATTGCTAAAAGCAGTGCAGTAATGTTATATGGATGACTCACCACGCTCGAGAGCTCACAGCAGCCCTCTGAATAAGCCTTCTCTGGGTCACATGACACTTCCATCTGCTGTAAGTCCACCTAGAAAGAAGCAGGAAGTAAAATGAGAAAATAAAGTTATATCAAAAATCAAAAGAAAGAGAATTAAAAATACAAGGTGTCAACATACAGACACAGAGCGATCTCCTGCAGCCCGCTTCACGATCGAGGTGTATCCTTGGCGGATGATTGGCCTTGGCTCATCGATGGACTCAACTCTGACCTCTTCACAGTCTATCAGCAGCTTCACCTGGCTGCCCTTCACACTCAGTGCTACTTTGTGCCACTCTCCATCAAACACCTTCTCCACACCATGGAAGGTTCTAAGCATCTGGTTTCCACGGGGGCTAGTGAAGAAGAAGTCTAAAGAGCGTGTATCACGCTGGAACCGAAGGCCAACCTGTTCTTGTCCTTCAGGGTCACTGACCTGCCACAGGTTCCAAGACTTCTTGGCAGTGTCTTTGGTCACCCTAAAAGTTGCAATGACGGAGTAGTCCGAGGGAAGTCCATCTGGGTACACATCGCTGTGGCACAAGAGTGAGGTTTAGCGAGCTGGATAATTAAACAGAGGTTACTTTTCTAATATCTAAAATCAGCAAAAAAGATTCTGGGAACTTAATAGTTTTATTTTATATGAAGAAGTGAAAACGGAGCCTCTTGAACTTTAGTCTGCATTAACATCCAAATTGGAGAAATTGCTTATATATATATATTCAGTAGTTAGCAAACCCTTCTTGTATACTTGCTTAAAATGAGGAAAGCAATCTAAAAGAAACTGCTGCATTTATTTTTATGCAAAGAGACTAGAAATGAAACACAAACCTACAGCCACGCCTCTGTGAGAGATATAGGCACAGTGGTGCTTTGTATTTTATATAGCACTAATACCAAAGTTAGCTTGGTAGCTAATTTACAGCAGTAGTCTGCACAAAACTAAAAATGACAAATGATGTCTTTTCTACATAATAAAGTCCCAATTAATGTGGCTAAGCTATATATGTTAAAACAGAGGTTTTGACTTGTCTCAGCAAGCCAGAGTAAAGCATAAGTGTCTCAGTTCCATCTGTTCCACAGTGACAACACTGAACCTGCACAAAGGCAGGACCTCCCTCTCTAAGCAGAATGAAGCCATCATTAACACCTGTGATTTTCCTACAGTGACAAGTCAAATTCTCTGATATGAAAATGACATATTGTTTAAGTTATCAGCTTGCTGCAGTGACACCTGTACCGGAACCCTGCACCACAGTTGTTTGTTTGTACTGTAGGTGCAAAACAAAAGTGTTAGTGTTAAGTTTTCCAACAAAGAGAAATTTAACGCCAGTCTTGAAAGATTAAAGGATTCAGGTCTGTTTGCACTCCTGGCCAGATGCAGTGAGATCAAAGGTGTCCTCCAATGTACCTGTCACCGCACCTGATGCTCAGTGTACACTCCTACATGCAGCTAGGTGAGAAGTTACACCACTTGAGATCAGTTTTTAGATGATTTTAAGTGAGTTTTAAATCGTTTTTCAGATTCACTGAGTTTTAGCTGGAGTTAGGCAGAGTAGCTCTGTACCTCATGGACTTCCGTAGATGGATGGAGGGATTGATGCGATAGGCCACTGTCTCAGGTTGAGAGCCATCCACCCTCCTCACTCCTCTTGAGTCAGGGATGCGAAACTCCTCCAGCAAGTCAAAACCTCACAGCACAAACACTAAGATTAGTTTGATGTCACACTGGTTGAGCATTAAAGGTGTTGGACTATTTCTGAATCTTATGTCAGTGCTGATATCACCGACTTTTATTAGATAGATGCATTACTCAGCGTTGTTAATAATGCCATCTAATCAATGAGGTAATCCATTAAACCCATTAGCACAACAAGTCTGTTTATTTTCCTTCATGGATGAATTTAGCCACTAAGTTCTAAACACTGGATGCTTTGTACTGCAGTCTTAATGAGATCAGCATTGCTGCAGAGTTTCCTATAAACGTGTGGATTAAAGCTGGTGAATGTTAATGATTACAGACATTGTGACCTAAATAGAAACCTGCTAAGAAATATAAGCATTATATAAGCCTTAGATTTCTGGTGAAGACTTGCTATGTAATTTTTATGT
>VUQS01002300.1:0-11485 GCA_015108495.1 Heterochromis multidens | reverse complement strand
TTTTTTTTATAAATTTTTTTTTTTGTTTAAAAAAATATATATATATATATATATATATTTTTTTTTTTTTTCCAAAACATGAATCACATGCTGCATGATATCTGAAACAGAGAAAAAAAAAGTACCAGGTCTTATTGTGAATTAGTAACTTATTATCATCAACTACTGTAGGTGTACACTCACCGGTCATTTCATTAGGTACACCTTGCTAGTACTGGGTTGGATTCCCTTTTACCTATAGAACTGCCTTAATTTTTCATGGTATAGATTCAACAAAGTGCTGGAAACATTCTAGGTATATATTGACATGATAGAATCACACAGTTGCTGCAGATTTGCTGGCAGCACATCCATGATGGGACTCTCCCATTCCACCACATCCCAAAGGTGCTCTATTGGATTGACATCTGATGACTGTGGAGGCCATCTGAGTACAGTGAACTCGTTGCCATGTTCAAGAAACCAGTCTGAGATCATTTGAGCTTTGTGACGTGGTGCATTATCCTGTGGTTATAAAAGGACATGGACATGGTCAACAATACTCAGGTAAGCTGTGGCATTTAAACAATGCTCAATTGGTACTAAAGGGCCCAAAGAAAATATTTCCCACACCATTATGCCACCACTACTAACCTGAACCATTGATACACGGTAGGATTGATGCATGAATGACAGAAATTGAGGCTCATCAGACCAGAAAACGTTTTTCCAGTCTTCTGTTATCTAATTTTGGTGTGCCCAAGCGAACTGTAGTCTTAGTTTCCAGTTCTTGGCTGACAGGAGTGGCAACCAAAGTGGTCTTCTGCTGCTGTAGCCCATCTGATTCAATATGGTACGTGTGTTCAGAGATGCTCTTCTGCATACATTGGTTGTAATGACTGACTATTTGAGTTACTGAGTTCCTATCAGCTCCAAGCAGTCTAGCCATTCTACTCTGACCTCCAACATTAACAAGGCATTTTCACCCAGAGAACTGCTGCTCACTGAATATTTTCTCTTTTTCAGACCATTCTTTTTAACATCTAGAGAGTTTCTGAAATACTCAAGACCAACCTGTCTGGCATCAACAACCATGCCACATTCAAAGTCACTTAAATCATCTTTTTCCCCCATTCTGATGCTCAGTTTGAACATGTGTATATGTCTAAATGCATTGGGTTGCTGCCATATAATTGGCTGATTAGACAGTTGCATTACCGAGCAGTTGAACAGATGTACCTAATGAAGTGGCCGTGAGTGAGGGTGAAGTATTGATTGCATTTTTTACAAAAGAATGGGAAGGAAGAAATAAGGTAAAACATCTGTATTTAACATGATGATTAAGTTGCTTTCATATTCACTTTCATAAATGAATGTGTTGATGTACACACAAACCACATAAAACGCGAATCATGCACAGAAAATTCCATACACTCAGGAAGTACTTTACAACAAACACTGTTTGAAGAGTGTTTACAAAGCTTCCAGGCAAAACATGACTTTCACACTTCTGTTCCTTCCCTTTCTTGATAACATTCTTATTTCACCATCCTTTTTCCTGCACCTCTCTCTTTCCTGCTGTTATCCTTTCCCTTTTTCATCACTCCATCCTCTCTTTTCTCGTCCTCTCGCTACGTCTGTCCTCTGGCTAATTAGATCAAGACATATAGTGGCTGTGTGACAGTATTCTCCGTAGAGTGCAGGGGCAATATGAATAATTGAGAAGCTATTATCCCCTGCTATTATACCCTGAACAGTGCAACAGGGTTAGCTGACACGGATAATACCACAACCGCCATCATTTGTCATCGTTTGTGTCCACTGCTAATGAATGAAAGGACATCTGTTTTCTTTCTTTGATCCAAATTATTATTATTAGCAGCACTGGTATTCCTGTCAGCATTCAGGTTTTATTATTATTATTATTTATTATTCCAAATAGAAGCCACCCACCTGCTATTATTTTGAAATTATATGAGTTCCTGTTCCCATACTGACTGTTAACTATACCCTCCAAACAAGCAAGTGTAAAAAAAAAAAAAAAAAACTTAATGAAGGACAGCACAATAAATTATTTGTTACAACCTTTTTGAATCCGGATAACTACTCTGAAGATGTAGTTGTAGAGTATATATATATTACATTGTTGACATTTCTTCAGAGACCATTGATGTTAATTATCTCAGCTCACATGAACATCTGTTAAGGTGCTTGCTAGGCTGGAATAATTTGTTAAAATTGTAAACTAATAAAAATATACAAAAAAAGACTGGACCCAGTAAGGTCTGAATATAGAGGCCGGTGATATGTATTATAGTATATTATATATCAGTATATTGGTTCATTCTCATCAGGCTCAGCCTCATTAACCTTTGTGAAAAGAGTGAACGGCGAAGCAAATAACATGCTTCATGCAGGCAGGTAAGAAGACATCCATTTTCCCCCCTAACAGCATGAATGTTGGTGGGATATATTTATGTGGGAGATTTAAGTCAATTGCTGCAGATTTGATTGAGTCATTCAAAAGTAGATTGGATTAGGGAGTATGGCAGCATGATAAGGGGCTTAGAGTGAGTGGGTAGAGGCCAAAAGAATACCAACCACAATTAGATCTTAAACATATGATCTATGATCTCTCTAACATCTTGTAAAACATAGACGCTGATGGTCAATTACAATTTAGTTGCAACAAAGTCATATAATGTGCATATGAATCCCTCGTCTCCAAAATCATTGGGAGGCTGTGTAAAATATACATATGACAGAAAGTATCAATCCATGTCCTTAACCATATTCAGTTAAGGGTTATGAGGGGACTGGAGCCTATCCCAGCAGAAACTGGGCAAGATTAGAGGTACAAGCAGTGATGCTAATTTAAAAAAAAGGAAAAACAATATATAAATTTTTGAAACTGGAGTATTTCATTGTCAATTGAAAATTATGGCCCTCATCTATCATTTTTACCAACAATGTGTTCAGAAACGTTGAGATAAGGTCATGTATACCACTCACTGGCATCACCTCTGATGAGACCCATATCTGTCATTTTGAAAGCAAAATGTTTTCCTGTTCATTCTTAGGATTTCAGCTGTTCTACAAGTTCAGAGCCTCCTTTGTCATTTTTTTCCCTTTTATTATGTTCCAAATGGTTTTAATGGGTAACAAGTCTGGACTGCAGACAGGCCAGCTTTGCACTCAGTGTACACTGCAGCATATGGCTAAGAGGTGGTAATATCAATTTAACTGGCCAGAATGAAAGAAAGTGAGACAGAGGATGTGCATATGTGTGTGTGCTTGTGTAGGTGAATGAGACAATGAAGCACGTCTCCAGAACCCATCAAATCCACAGCACTCCCTCTTAAAGAGCAGTCATGCATAACCAAACATTTCTTTGCATATAGACAGAATCAGACACACATGCACACGCAGCCAATTTATACACAAGTAACACCAACCTATGTGTGGTTACAAATACACAGAGACAGAAAGAAAAAAAAAATCTTATTTAATGAAACAGACAGTCAATGAGGTCCATACGCAACTTCAAATATGGGTTTCAAGAAAGGCTGGAACATGTGGTACACCAAATGACTGGATATAGCCTATCTACTAGGATACAAATTTAAAGCTGGCTATCTCACTCTCTTTTATTCAAGATGCAGATAGGCTACTAGCCTATAGTATGTGCTAGTCAGTTTAACCTAAAATACAAACATCTGTTTTCAATTTACCATTGCAACCCATGTTGAATGGGTTTCTTTAAACTTCCTCTAAATTTCAAACCACCCTATGAATGTCAAAGGTATTTAACTCAAAAAATGTTCATAGTATGAAGGTAAACTTTTGCATGGCTTCATTAAATATACTAAAGTTATTGTACAAAAGAAAACAACTTAGTCTGAGTGGATCAGGTGGGAGGCACTAATTGTTTTTTCATAGAATGACCCTTTTATGCTTTGAAAAGAATAAACCTAGGCAATTTTACTCTCAATATGCAATCTGTAAATGCAGGGCCACAGGACCTGAGGTATGAAATGCTGTGATAAACAATCCAGTCCAGGGTTAATCATTCAGTCGAGTATCTGTGTTCCCACCAAGGTGATATATGCTCCATTACACATAACTGTAGTTATAGTGCACAAAACACAACACCTGCCTGCTCCTTTCAGTACCATATATATAAAGTGCTTCCCTGCCATGATTTAAGTTGCTAGAATTTCTCCTCTAGTACATTCAAAGTTTTTAGGCCTTGTTAAAGATAATCATAAGAAATTCAAATAATAAAATAATTATGACAGCATCCCAAAATACCAAAAGTTGACAGCAACACCTCATGAATAAATGTGCAAGAGTCAATAGTATTGTTTATAGTACTGTTAAATGCACCTTAAGGAACAAAATTCATCATCTAAATTAGTGCAGGCTGCATTAGCAATCCTGAATGTTTAAGAAGGCTTTTACCAAATTTATTGTGATAAACTCTTGTTGTGCCAGTGCTTTCTTTCTCCAGTTGGGTTTTCTGGAACATCCTTGCAATAGTATTTTTTGCAGATCTCAAAACCACACAGTGTGTACAAAATATTTTCCCTCAGTACTAATAGTTTTTATGTGGTTGAAAGTTTCAGCTAACTATGGACTGACAAATTGCAGGGATTCATTTAGGGAAAAAAATACATGGTAGCTTTACTTAGCAACTTAGTAAAAAAATAACTAGCTATATTTAGGGATCAAGAATTATTGGAATATAGTGAGAGTCAATTTGATATTTTGGGAAATTGTCACAACTTTGGCCCAAACTGTTACTATATATTGTTCCTGTGAAAATCTAAACAGGATGCAACAGTTTTGCAGTTCTAAGGAATAAAGTTGTATGTATACCTGCTGAAACCCACAGGTCACTTGGGACCAGATGAAAGTAGGGCAAGCAGCGCTACTTGTACCCAACTCTGACTACTGAAATGGAGAAAAAAAAAAAAAAAAAAAAGATGTGCCATGTGAAAGGATTATTTCTGTCACACCACATGAGAACTGGAGTATGAAAACAATTAGTCTCATTTCTGCAGGTTTGATTAACAGTGTACCTAATGTTTAAGCCCTTAGGCCTTAAGGCCACAGGAGACGGCACTAATTAAAACATATATCCTCAGCCTTTCATCGCTGGCTAATTAAAACATATAGCACCTTCAATCGTCAGAAATAGCTAACTTAATCATAAAATATTTTCTGTGTGTGTTGGTTGCTGCCTAATTAGATCATATTACCTTCAGTAATCATTGCTGGCTAATTAAAACATTTACCTTTGTTCTTTATATGTGGGTGTTCTTATGGCATAGGGATGCCTCCATCTTATAATTCCCTGTCTGAACCTTTATCCTCCTTTACCATGAAAAACATATGTATCTGTGTAAAAGTAAAGGCTGAAGTAAAGGCAGAAGGAAGTAGTGCTTTGAGTCAGTTCCCATTTAAAGGCAATCACATCATCAAGTGCAGGAGTTAAAAAGCAGTATCTGCTGGCACTGACTTGGTGCAGGTGTTTTAAGATATGGATTTCTGTTTGAGATATTTTCCATTTGAAACTTTATTCAGAGGTTTTTGTTACTATAGAGTAAAATCCATGTTTCTAAATTTGTGAAATGAACATGTTGTAGCTGTTGACTAAAGCAAAACTGACCCAGAATCCAAAAGTGAACTGATCGAAGCCGCAAGTCTCTGTTGTCAGTTTCCACAATGCTGTAATCTTTCATTCCTTCCTAGTGTTAGTATAAGCGTTAGTATAAGCTTGGTGATTAGATGTTTCTTGCCAAAATGTATTTTGGGAGTCTTTTAGGTATAAAAGCTCGAAACTAACTATAGGAGATATTCTATAAAATAAAGTGAACGTGAAATAGATCTAGCAATGCATAAGGAGTACAGATTCATTCAATTACCCCCAGTTAAGGTCACACAGTACATTACATTAAGACAGAAAATATTTGCTCTTATAGTGCTAACAAACATGAAATTCAAACTCCTAAACTCCACCTATTTAATATTTCTTGGACAGTATTTTGATTAACAATTCTGAATAAAGATCCTAATATTTAGTTCATATGGAATCCAAAAATGCCTGAATGTGAGGTAATGTGTGTTTAGCAGGATTTTTGTCCTTTTCATTTAAATGGTAACTTACAAACTCACAGACAAAGGCAATTTACTCCAATAAGCTAATGACAAGCAATGTAATCATAATGTGGCTTACACGTTAATAAAACGTAAACTGTTCATTTTCTGCTAATAAATATTGAAATAATGTTATAAAGCACTTAGGGCTGTGCTGATGGTCGATGATCTTGTGGATCAATGGTGGTGTGAGTGATCAAAAACAGATTTTTTTTTTTCCCCACTAATGCATTAAATCAAGATTATCATTGTCGTTATTAGATTCACATTCAATTTTACTTGCCTCACTTTATCTTGATATCAGCACCCCTGCATAAAAGTGACACTTGAGACAGAGACGTATCAGTAAGTTCATGGTCACACCTCTGCACTCTTTGAAATGAATCTGCATCATCTCAAAATAAGAGAAAACAGAAGTCTGTAGGTTCAACCTCTGGTTTTATGTGAAAGGCATTGCTTTGTGTGGGACGATGCAGGGAAAAGTGGAGGAGAAACAGGTGAGCCATTTAACACATAAAAACAGACTGAATGAGATAGCATAAACATAAAAATATACATTTAAAATATTGGAGGGTGGAAGCATTACATTAAACGGTGCATGACAACCCTACTACCACCCTCATTCCCACCAGTGGCATCAACTGGAAATCTCAAACTGCAACTATGGAGATATTCTAATATTTCTATGATTGGTCTATCAATAATACTTCACAACCAACCTAGAATACTAAGTAGTAAACAACAGTTGCCTCAAGGCACTTTATATTAGTAGAGTGTAATTTTTTTTTTTTTAATTGATTTCCGCAAATAATGTCTTTCCTAAATTTTGTAAATTCCCTATTCCTGAATTTATTAAATGTAAATTTCACTTTAATTTACTTTTTAAAGAACTGTCTGTAATCATTTGAAATCCACTGAAAATTACATCCAATCACCCCTGTGAAGTAACCTTGTGTACACACTTTGATGAAGGCTCCATGCTGAAATTCATTTGTATTGTGATATGACTAAAATAAACAAGTGAAATGTATATATTTTATCCTCTTTGACTTGAAATTTTGACAGGTGTGACCTTTCTTACATTTTTTAGCAATATACTTGGATTGGATTGAATGAAGTTCACCACTTCATTTTTGGACACGTAATGCTGAAAGAAAATGTCTGGCACTCTGCAAATTTTTTAATGAACTCTTTGTTCCTGTGTGATGATAATACTCCACTTATTGGCAAGAATGTCTTTTAAAAGATCATCAGTATTAGGTTTTACAGTTAGACATATGGGCCTTCTAATTTTATAAATGTCCAGATGTAATATATGTGCACACTATACCAGCCGGAAATGTGGCTAATATTGTATGACTGCTTCAATCATGGAGATACTGGGGTTTCCCCCAAGAGCAGACACCTTTAATTATTCAGCTCATTCTTACATTTAGTGCCTCTAATGGTATTTCTGCCCTCGATGAATCATTTCTGTTTGTTTTTCAGGATAAGGAAATTCATATCCACTGCATTGATATTAAATAGCTGAGCATATGCGATTATCTTGACTCTTCCAGTTGGCTGGAGGGCTTTTAGTTCTGCGACTGTGCTCCCCATTCATCAGCTAATCATAGGCTGCAAATCACAGCTATTCATTCTAATATCAACACTATCCTTATGGAAAATAGAGAAACCATGTTTATTCAGAAGCTCTTATGCCCTTGGAAGTTGTGAATCTCTTTTCCTAAGGTTCATCGATATCCAATTCTTCCAGGTTTTTCTTTTTTAACATTGGTATACTGCATATAAATTTATTTAGTTTAGTCATTTTGAATGTTAAGATCCTTGTCGTCACACAGTACCATCAGATTGTCTACCTTCCTAAGCCCAGGCAAGCATTCAACAACAGCTGATTGGCCAGTTGCTGGGCTGTTAAAGCCAGGGACAGTGTATTCATCAATTACCTTCATGAGTTAGTTCACATTTTTTTTTGGCTAAAGTTACTTCTCAATTCTCTGACAAGTATTCTTCCTGCATTTGGCATTTTCACATAGTAAAATCTAAAAAAACAAATATATTAAAAACATTGTGAGTCTATTTTAAGGGAATTCCTGGTGTCTTGGAAAACACGGTACACCGGCATGGAGGAAGGCAAAAACTGTAGTACTTGCTGCTCAGTTTGCTGGCAACTGCCTACAGAGTCCAACTGAAGAGGTCATTTTTCAAGGAGAAAAATACAAACAGAAAACTAGCTTTAGATGCACATGATGAAAGCTGCCAACATTTGCAGTGTGTGGCAAATCGTGTAGGGGAGAACCCTTCAACCATGCCACTTCACATCTGAACACAGATGGAAAACAATGACATACACCAGTGGGTGGATAACCGATATTTTAAGAGTGAACTCCCCTTCAGCTTTTACAAGAGAACGGCCAGTAGATGCTGGTTTGCAGTACATCATTGAGCCATTTAAGTTAAGTTACCCATTTAGCTAAAACATGTAGCTAAATTTGGTATTCCATAGATTGTAATATAAAAGATGGCTGTAGCACCAGTGATGTCACTCATTGGTTTGTGAAGTTCTGTTGAGAAGTCTTGAGCTGAGCATTTTCTCCATGCCATCTTGGTGTTTTGAAAGTGGACGGAAGGAATGCTGGCATGCTCACTGGCTAACAACTTATGACTAACAAGCCAATATAACTGACATTATAATCACTTTTTTACCCTTCTGGCAACTAGTTGTTAGCAACTTGCTCTTCTTTTTTTCTTGTTAATTAATGGAAGCTGGCAAACAGCTTCTAGGAGCATTAATGCAAATGTCTGCTGGTAGCGCTGCATTACATCCTGCCAGACACTGGTAAAAATAAGTGAAGTTTAGTTACAAGCACATTCAAAAACAACAACTGCTGTCCAAAGTGCTGCACAGCTAAAATAATAAAACATAAAAACAATAAGACAGATTTATAAGACATGAGTAATACAATATAAATAAAAAGTAATCAGCCTCATTTAAAAGCCCGAGAATAAAAATGGATCTGCATGGGTGCTGGGCTTTGAGCACAGGTCCCACTAAAGAATTTCAGGTCATCACACCACCCTTATGGCATCTAAGAAATATGCACATGAATCCTGGTATCTGTGCTGAGAGACACAGAAAACCTTTATGTGACAGCACATACGGATGTGCCATCGAGAAGGAGCTGCATTACCTGTGCAACTTGAACAGGCTCTAATACTACCAGCAGTGACAAGGACACTAGAAAGAAGCAAAACTAGAGGAAAATTAGGAGGGATAAGGACAGAACAATGGTCTGTGGCCACAGCCTGCAAAATCATTCCCTTTTTGGGTGTTGTCTTGTTGTTGCCTCTCCAGTGCACCTGTTGTCACTTTCATTTGCACCAAAGCAGGTGAATGGCTTATGCTTCTTAACTGGACAGACTGATCGTATATACTTAAGTATAGCTGACTTTGTGTTATACTAAGGCGTTATACTTGTTAAGATGAAGAAGTGTTCTCTTAATTTTTTGAGCAGTGTATATATTTTAGGACAACAAATAGTTAACTATTACATTATTATTATTATTATTATTATATTATTATAACCATTTGAATATGCTAAAATCATCAGCACCTCTATTATTTTCATTAAGTAATGACAAGTTTTTAAAAACATAATCCGATGTAAAGTAACTACACTTGCCAGACAAACCTAGTCAAGTAAAAAGTATATTTGAGTGTCAAGTAGAGTAGTTTCAAGTAGAAAGAGACACAAAATTATAATACTCAATGAAAGTTCAAGCATCTTAGGATTTAGGTTTGTACAGTAGAACTGACACTTGCTGTTTACCCATGTGCAAGTTAATAGTGTCCTGGGGGAATCTGGCAATCTAATGTTCTTGTCTCTGTTCCTTTATTGAATAGTAAAACTGTGGTATGAGAGAACAGGTTTAGCATTTTAACTATTCTCAATATTGTAGTTATCCTCATTTGTTTGTTTTCAGCATGAGAATGTCATACTTATTGAGTTGCTGGAGGACTATAAAGCAGAAACCACAGCAGCAAATTTTTTAAGTATTCTACCTGACTCTTCAAGTGTGTTAAAGTGGCAGATGCCTGGTAGAGGCATTTTTAAGGATCTTGAGCTATTGACATCCCTAGAACATATTTATTGGTGAAGAGGAGCTCTGGCACTCCAAAGAGCGTGGAAATTATGCTGCAATGCCTGGCTACTAAACCTGTTTGTTATTCATTGCATTCACAGTAGAGAGGCCACTTAGTTCGTGATACCTAACCTACACTGTGTTGCTTGCCCAGATAGAAAACACTGTGGAAACAAGGGTAGTAATCAATTTCCTAAGTAATCATAAGTATAAGCATACTAATGCCAGCATTTACTTTAATGTGGTTGTTTACATCAAACACATTGCCAGGTGCTGAGATGATTGGGCAAGCCAAACAGAGCCACCTGTTCTTCAGTGTGTTGGTCCAAGACATCATGGAAGTCTTGAGTTGATAAGTTTCAATTAAATGTGTCTCATTAGTGTATTTTGAATGTAAGCTGCAGTGTAGTGCACCTGTGTTAGGTCACTTATTTCATCCTTGTAGTCTGGCTTTTAAGCTGAAAGGACTGGTACTGGACTGGTAAGAAGTATGTAATAGCAGTATTGAAGCTTAAGTGAACTTTTTTTTCAATGCAGAGCTGTTAAGGTTCAGGGAGGGCAGACAGGAGTTTAATACATAGAACTGCTAAGGTTGAAAATATATTTTCAAGGAGCTAAATTCTCAGCCATATTTGACTTCCCTGAACTTTTCCTGCAGTGGGTAGAGGGCACTCCTGCCTGGTTTGGTTGCCAGACTGCAGTAGCGAGCTAAAGGGGCTGAATCTCACCTGCTGCTGCAGGCCAGTGTGGTGGACTGTTGTGAGTGACCTGGTAACCATAAGGACTTACCCAGGAGAAACAGGTAAGGACCACCATAGCTGGGTAGGACATGGGATGTGAGTGGCCAAGTGCTAAAGTGCTAAATTCTCCACCACAGGCCCTAAAAAGAATGCTCCTTTACTCATCATCCTGCCTCTGTTCAGAGCACTGGTTAAAAGTACAGGGTGGGCCATTTATATGGATACACCGTAATAACATGGGAATGGTTGGTGATATTAAAGTCCTGTTTGTGGCACATTAGTATATGTGAGGGGGCAAACTCCCCAAGATGGGTGGTGACCATGGTGGCCATTTAGAAGTCGGCCATCTTGGATACAACTTTTGTTTTTTCAATAGGAAGAGGGCCATGTGACACATCAAACTTATTGGTAATGTCACAAGAAAAACAATGGTGTGCTTGGTTCCAACGTAACTTTATTCTTTC
>VUQS01002297.1:13634-23705 GCA_015108495.1 Heterochromis multidens | reverse complement strand
GTGTATTAAACTTTTTTTTTTTTTTTTTTTTTTTTTTTTTTTTTTCCTAAAAAATTTTTTTTTTTTTTTTTTTTTTTTAAAAAGCCCTTCATTTGTGTCCCTTCTTTTGACAGGCAGGTGTCGTTTTGTTC
This sequence comes from Heterochromis multidens, assembly GCA_015108495.1. Taxonomy (NCBI): domain Eukaryota; kingdom Metazoa; phylum Chordata; class Actinopteri; order Cichliformes; family Cichlidae; genus Heterochromis; species Heterochromis multidens. The sequence goes on along the minus strand of VUQS01002297.1, from coordinate 23,574 downwards.
CTCTAGGCTCCACCTCCTCTCTCTCTCTGCTCAAGCCGTGACCTGCTTTGCCAGTAGAGTACAATACTCACTCTCTCCCAACAAAGAGGGAGATACCTGCTGATCCCATCTGGCGCCAGGTTTAGAGAAAGCAGTAAACAGGCGAGTCACACCCGTCTAAAACTGCCCTGTTGCCCCCTCCACACGACGGCCTGTCTTCGGTGGCACAGCTGGCATGTTCCTCTGGGAGTCACCCAAACTGGCATCATGAATGTCCATGTGGGGACTTCTCACGCCAGCTGTCAGCCCTTTTGTAGGTGGCTCTGTTAGTCTGGAATGACTGACTCTCTGAACATGCGGTTCTGCAATAGCTGACATTTTCTACCACACCCCATCTGTATCTAAAATTTAAGTACAGCCAAGGCGCTGTAGAGATATATTGTCTTTCCATGTTGCAAAGAATCACATAATTGCTATTCAAACACCCTTAGGTGATTGAGTGATAGAAACAGCAGAGTCTAGCCTGATGACTACATATGTCGTCATTTTGTGTTTTGAATAGGTCATGCTGGATTTCAGAGATTGCCCCCTGCTGGCTGCTCATGGTAGAGGTAATACGCTGGAAGCTCTCGTGTGTATTGATCTTGTTGCTGCTCGTGAATGGTTAGAATCAGTTAGCACTAGTTACTAAACAGTTTATCTGTTCAATACTGCTGTTTCATCTGCTTATTTGTTAGCGTGGTTTCCTACAGTGCAGATTTTTGGAAACTGTCAAATTTTAGGCTGAAAAGGTAAGATCATTCTTGCTTTTGTGCAGGATGCATTGTCTTAATGAGAATACTAAGGAAACCAATCTAATACTAGCTAATCTTAAGGAGTCCTTTCAACATTAAAATATCATCACTGCATTTTTAAAGCACTGAAACAGTTTGTCAATCCATTGATCAGCTGATGAAAAGGAAATTCATCAATCAAAAATTTGCTGCTTTTATATATTTTCTGTAAGTGTGATATGAATATAGTTGAGTTTTCTGGACTGTGTTTTGGTATTTGGACAACTCATCCTAGGCCTTTGGAAAAAATCTGATAGACTTTTTCTTTTATTTCTTATAAAATGTCAACATAGTGATCAGATTACCTGTTCATTTTTCACTGCAGCCCAAGTGTTATTGTTAATATCACAATGACCTTTTGAGTGTAAAAACTGTTTTTGCTTTTCACTGTACAGTGTGGATTGTTGCTGTTTGTGTGCTCTGGTGAGCAAACAACAACAAAGAAGCTTTATACATGTCTGACCCTTTGTAGCTGTTCAGTGTCAGTGCATTCTGACCTCTTGTCAAAGCGGCCCATGTCTCTGCTAATTCCCCACCCGCCTATGTATCCCTGCCCCTCTGCTAGTATCCTGCTGCCCCTGGCACCCAGTGCCACCCCAACACCTGTCCTTGTTAGTCCATGCATGTCTGCCAGTCCTCCACCCAGGCCCAGACCCTCCTCCCACTGCCAGATATCCCTCCTTAGGCCTCACTGTGTGCTTTTTCAGGGTTGGTGGTTTTTCATGATCTGCCTTTGTCCATCTGACTGGTTTACTCTCATTATGACTCAGTCGAGTCACAAATTCTGACTTATTACAGACATGATTCAATCATCTCTGTTCTATTCTTTTCTCCTTAATTACATGTGTTTTCACTTTACCTCAACTTGTCTGTGTTGCTATTTTCCCAAGCTGCTTCTCACTCATTTATCGGCCGCCAACAGAACAATGACAACGAGACACCGCTGCACTGCGCTGCCCAGTATGGCCACTCTGAGGTGGTGCGGCTACTGCTGGAGGAACTCACTGATCCCACCATGAGGAATAACAAGTTTGAGACTCCACTGGACCTGGCAGCACTGTACGGCCGCCTGGAGGTTGTCAAACTGCTGCTCAGTGCCCATCCTAATCTGCTCAGCTGCAACACCAAGAAACACACACCACTACATCTGGCCTCTCGTAATGGACACCTACCTGTGGTGGAGGTGTTACTACATGCTGGCATGGACATCAACTATGAGGTGTGTGCATGCCTTTTTTTCTCCTATGTATATATACTTACATATTTGTTTGAACCTAAACGCTTCTGTTTGCAAGTGTTTCTTAATATACTGTCATGGCCCAAATCATGTTGGGCAACTTAATCTGTCCTTGCAGCACTTCCTCTTGCTACTTCCTACTAAAGCTATGAGATTAAATGTAAAACTCTTAAGCTCTCAGTTTGCAAAGGAACTGCTGTGGTAAGGCCGGCTCAAAGCAGAGTTGGCCTTGCTCCCCCTGGTGGGCCCTAGGGCTCTGACTCTGTATCAAACTGTGCCACCCGTCTGTCTGGAGATACTTTTCTCCTTTCTCTGTCCTCCTTTCCTCTAAATAAAAGATGTGGAGTCTGTTTGGCATCCTTTAGGCTCTGCATCCTGCAGGGTTTTAATTAGCATGGCCCCGTGATCTGGAAAATGATCTGCTTTGATTCCTCAACCACATAATTGTCAGTAAAGAAGTGGACCAGGTAGTGGGCATAAATCCACACAACATACGCTGTTTATTTTACTCAAGTGTTGGTGCTGGAACAGAACTGCTGTATTCTGTAGTCTCATTCATCTGGCAATAATATAGGAAATTAATAAGAGCTTCAATGTCTAGAATTTTTCTCATAAATGCTTATGGTTTTTATTTTTTCTGCTCAGACAGAGAAAGGCAGTGCCCTCCATGAAGCAGCTCTGTTTGGGAAGACTGATGTGGTGCAGAAGCTTCTCTGTGCAGGTCAGACCTCAATGCCCTTAATCCACCTAGCTTCCATGTATTTAGCAAAAACACCAACTTAGCACATGACTGCTGCATGCACTCACTGTTCCTGTTGTCATTTCTCAGGTATCGACGTGAACATGCTCGACCAGAAAGGCCTGACGGCGCTGGACATTGTCAAGGACATGCCCTCTCAGAAAAGCAAACAGATAGCTGCCCTGATCCTTGGTAACGACCAAATGAGCACATATAGAGCTGCAGTGGGAATTATCCTCTTATTTATATCTCATGAAACAGCTGCAATACAATCTCCTGTTTGTTCCAGGTCACATGACTGGAAAACCCCCAGATATTGACCTTCCCCCTCCACCAGTGCCTCCACCTCAGGAGAGCCCCAGCCCACGGAAGAAGGGTAAGATTTATCAAGAGTCCCCGGTCATAAATAGTGGGTGATTGTACTCTTGTAGCAGCAAATCATTAAGCACTAGAAAACAACTGAGCAAATATGGAAAAATATTGAATTTTTTTTTTACTTGAGAATTTGTTTTTGTTCCAACCTTTATTTTGACTTATAGGTGAGCTGGAGAAGGTGAGTGAGCTAATCTCGGGCCTGGCCCTGGGGCCTGAGGAGGAGAGTCCATATGAAGCTCTGTTTGAGGCCACTTCTTGTCACTCTTTAGACAGCCTCACCAGTGGCAAGTCCTCTGACAGAGACTCGGGACGGCCCGATAGCGAAGCTGGAAAGGTGAGCAGTTTTTTTTTTTTGGTTTGTTTTTATGGGAAACCCACCTCACTCATGCACATACCAAGACATAGAGTGAGGCACTGAAATGCCAAACTCCCACTAGAGGGAGATAGTGATCCTCTCTTCTTATGACTGGGCTACAAAAAAATGCCCCAGTATTACTTTTCTGGTGTTTCAGTGTGGGTTTGCATTGCATCTCTTAATATTGATTGTGAAATAATGACTTTTTAATTCATTGAACCTCTATTGCTGATGTACAGAAAGATCGCCTGGTTCTCTCGTCACATCCTGGCCTTGGTAATGAAGAGGAGGTGAGCTCAGAGGTAAGAAAAGTAAGTAAGAAGAAGTAAGAAGTAAAGCCGTATGCACACAGGACTGTCTCTAGAGATACTTTTGGAGATCATCTGTGATCTTAATCCCGTAAAAATCCGCCATTAAATCTGCTATTTAAAATAAAAATTTTGCCCTTAACTACAGTATTTCAAAGAAATCCAGCGATGCCCAGTAATGTTGATATTTCTTTTGTTTTCGTCTGTGTTTTGTGTAATGTAGCCTCCGTTTTTCATATGGAGGCTGCATTGGCAGTTAGTCATTAAAATTTGGATAGTATTTTGGGGGTTCAAATTCAAGAGAGTTTTGTATTACTACACAGCATAGAGATGTATTTGTGAGATGAAATTATTAGCTTCCATTGTAAAATTCAGTAAGGAACATTTTGCTATCTTTGATTAGGCTCAACAATTATGTGGCAGCCTATTAATAGCAGCATAACACAGATATGGGAGGGGGTAACTTCTAAATCACATCAAGTCCCCTTGTAATACTAATCCCATGCGAATAGGTCAGAGGTCATACAGCCAGAAACATTTGCCATTTAACACCATAAATTCTCACATGCGCACTTCTAGCTGTGTGCAAATGGTTATGACAAACTAATTTTAAAAGTTAAATCCTCTGAAAAGTTGGACATGTTTTCTTACACAGTGACACAGGGGCTGCTGGAAAATGACAGTCTGTCACAGAGGATGCCAGTTTTATTTTAGCTATGACCCCTTTCATTTTCTTCACGGCTGCTGCTCAATTCAATTAATAAATACTCAGCTGAGTGCAAAATGGGACACAGGCAGTGGGTATGTTAAAGGAAAGGGAAATTGGTAAAGACAGCATCAGAGAACCGTTCTGGTCTAAACTGTTGCTGATCATAGAGGACATATTGTGGATGTATCAGGCTTTCCTAATTTTGTTAAATATTTTCAGACATTTGCCTCGTAATTTCTAACCTGCTACTTCTTTCTCACCTTCCACCCCTTGACCTTTCTTCAGGCCCTGTATACTAGCAGCAGTACTGATGAGAGAAGGGAGGCATTTGAAGAGGAGGATCACACATATGAGTTGTTGCTGACTGCAGAGACCAAAATCCCACCACCACGTAGCCAGGAGTCCAAATCCCATAAAGGTAATTGCATGCATTCAGTATAATCCAAAGGGAGCAAGTTACGTTTAGAAAAAGCATATTTTTCCAGTAGATCTTTTTTGTTTTTATGCTCTCACAAGATATTTCTTGGTAAACTGCCCTCACTTTACCTTGTTATATCTGTATATATTAGAAGGTCCTTCATTCCTGATATGAATACGGGAGCGCTCTGTCTCTCAGGCTCCTTTGCTGCTGTTTGATCACAACAGAGCCTCAGCAGACCCTCCTCAGTTGTGGCTGGTGAATGGCACTGCATGTAATTGGATTAAATGGGATTAAATTAGGAGGCCATTTTGATCCCTAGTTGTTGATGTAGATGTTTTAAAACCATACCCTTGGGACCGTTCAGCTTAGTCAGCTTGACTATCACCATTAGAAAACTGGGCTGAAGTGTTGGAGTCTTATCACAGATGTCATTCCCGGTGCCTTCCCAATGGAAATGATGGTGTTATAAAAAAGGAATTACTTACTTTTTTTTTTTTTTTGATGTGAATTGGACACATATGTTAAATGATTAGTTTTTCATCTGTTTTAAAACTGCTCTATCATGTCTTCATACTCAGTGCTGTTTAAAAGGCAGGGAGATTAATCTGAAGTCTGTCTGACGCTTAGACCGATAATGGCGCCATGCATAATACATGATTTTATTATCCATCACTTCAACATTCTCTGCATAATGTCTCTCCTGAAAGTCAGAACCAACAATAGATTTTCTGTAACTCTTAGTTAACCAACACACATTTGTCCTAACTTTTTTTTTTGTCTTCTTAGATGAGAATACCACTATACAGTCTTCCAACAGTGTCCTACCTCAGGTATATATAACACTCTTCTTTTCATCATTTGTTCATGTACTAAATAATTTTTTTTTTTAAAGCCTGCAATAATCATAACAATTGATCTAGATCAAAATGCCTGTGCCCAAAATTATTCACTATTCCTTATAGTTTTGCTAGCTTCTGCCTGTGCAAACCGCTTTGGAACCCCACCTCGACCCCAGCTCCTCCATTTGATGCTGTTTCTGAATTAATCAGTGTCATATCCTGGCTTCTTCCCACAGTCTAAAGACATGTGTGTTAGGTTGACTGGTGATTCTAAATTGGATTGGATGTAAATTGGCCATGGATGTGAGGTAGACAAAGCACTTAAATGCATGGAATTAAAGTCTGCATAAATATAAGGGTAAAATATTGCGTGTAATCTAAAGCGCTTTAATTAGTCAGTAAGACTAGAAAAGAACTAATCTAAATGCCAGTCTAGTCCATCCATCGATGCCTGCCTGTTCTGTACCAGGGGTCTTGCTGCTGTTCTACCTGCTGTTAGGCTTACCATGTATGCATGTGGAAAGGCACTGAGGTCCCAGAACTGGGCCATTTTGCCAGATATACACTACAGAGGAAATAACAATCCTATTTTGACTAAAGTGGTCATGACAGAAACTTGGGGAAAATATACTGTATAAAAATGCATGGTGACTTTAATTTATTTAGCTGATGATGATCTGTCATGTTTTAACTGTCTAATTTGTATATTTAACAGAGGTAGTACCTGAGAGTATTTTTGTTTTGCCAACAAGCTCACTATATACTAGTTGGAGTAGTGAATTAGTTGATGATTTTGGACCCAACCCATGTGATGATGGCAGGTTTTAAAATGAAGATGATGGTTTCATCAGAGTCAGAAATTGAGTCATATGTCAGCAGAAGGCAGAAGTCATCTTAAACTGCCTCTGATAACGGTGTGTCTTTGTAAATCTGCCTACATTATTTATTGCCACCATCTTTTTTTTTTTCTTTATTGCCCTTTCATATCTGTCATCCACTTAGCAGCATTTTATTATTGCTGTCAACCACCTCTACAGTCCCGCTGCTGCCCACAATATCTACTCGTGTCTTAATTTTCAAGCTTCTATTAGATCAGCTGTGCTTCTCACCTGCCCGATGATAATCATCTTATAGTCATCTGCGGTTTAATCTGCAACCTCCTGAGTTCAGCTACATCATAGTTAATGTAGGCAAACCTTCTATCACGACTGTAATGCAGACACTCAGGGAGGTGACATCTCCATTTAACAATAGACCAGCAGGATAATTAGTCTGGCTTAATTATTTGCTAACTGGGCTTCAGCAGAGCTAATATGATTATCTAAAATCACAGGAAATGTTTGAAAAGTTTTGATCATCAGCTGTTCTCTCTTGCTGTCCTACTTTAGCATAAACTCTCTGCCCCAAACGACCTCAGAGCCCCAAGTAAGATGAAAGACACCCTGCACCCTCCAGGACGAGTGGGCCCAGGGGCGCCAGGAGGTGAGTACGATCACTGTCCTCAGAGTTTAGATACCTAATAAGGTACGACGACTGCTGTGGTAAAGCTGTGTGAGGGTAAGAAAAGGTGGACCTGACACATCAGACTTGGAAAATTACAAGCCAAGCATGTCAATGAAATAGGAGAAATGCATCTGACTTCGATGCATTTGAGATAGGCTGGCTTGGATTAGCGCAGTCGGGAAGTGCACGATTGGTATTCTCGGGCAGCAGAGCGGATTTGGCTTGTCAGGAGCAGGTTGACTGACATTCTTTGGCGAGTGGGCTAGAATAGTTTCATTCCCAATATGAAACTGAATTCTTGATCAGATCGTGACATTCCTATCTTAGATCCACATCCCTGCCTAAAGCTGGATATGCCATTTCATCCAGTCAGGCACGGAGCAGAAATGAGGAGCATAGCTGCTGGGTTTTTGCTGATACATATACAGATGTCTTCATTGAATAAATTGAATTTTGGCACATGTTTGGAAAATAAACTTCAAAAAGAAGCCAATTAGGCTTCTTTTTGCTGGTAGCTGTTTTACATTTATAGGAGTCACAGGCTGTTTTTACATAGTTTGGGGGTGACTACTCAATTCTTTTGGCAAAAGATTTCCTTGTAATTTCACCACAAAAAAAAATTATCGTGCGGCTGCAGTAACATTAGCATAATATGTCTAATTGGGAATTCTTTGACCTTAAAAGAAATGCAAAGTAGAAAATGGAAAAGGAGAGAGTGTGATTTTATTTGTTATAATTGCGGATATGAATTAGAAATAAATTTTTAGCATCTATTTTTGCATATTCAGTGTTTCCATAGTGTCACTTTTCCTCTTTGAGTTGATGCATAAACCCCTGTGAACAGCTGGCCTCTCAGATAGTTAACCGTAATGAGTTTAAACATTAAACTTTTATTAATTTTCTACAAGAGCAGTACTTATTTCATAACAAAGCTCAAGGATTAGCAACTCCAGTTTTAAAATCCTTTTTTAAAGGGAGGGTAACACAAAACACTTTTTTACAGCAAAATGTTGCTGTTCCTTTCATTTTTTTTTTTTGTTCCTTTTTATATTTGGGGATTCTAAAGTTATACTCTTCATTTGCTTAAAACCACAAAAACCACAAATTTTGTTTCTATGTAAATAACCCTGTCTGCGTATTTTGGGGGTTTTGCATATCAGCAAGTTAAACCTGTTTCCTATTTTATGTATTACATAAACCCAGGCAGTTGGCTGGGCATAAATGTTTAGTTCTGCTCATGTGGATGTGATCTTTATTGTGAATTATGTGGTCTATGGTCCAATTTCTTACCTCTGTGTGGACTGTCAGGGATCAAACCTCACCAAACTCTGTGGCAGGTGGAGGACATATGCCGAGTCAGCGATATATGATGTTTACTGTCTATCTTCAAACACATTCCTGCTGTTCTCAGCAGTAATGCACAGTTTCCCAACAGATTCTTACTGCTGCCTGTTTTTTTTTTTAATGGTGTTGCCAAAGCAGTGCCTGTAAGATCAGATGATTCTCCACAGATAATAATTTTAAAAAAATCACTGGGGTTAAATATTACACTGTTATGAGCAGCACTGGTGAGGAAATAAATCTCAGTGTAAACATGCTGCTCCATTAGTTCACAACCAGGGTACAGGGTACACAGTGTGTCTTCTATAGTTTCAGTACTCAACTACTGAATGGTGGTTTCAGAAATGTAAACTTTTCTGTATTGCTGTTATGAACTGCAGTGCATCAAAGGATAGATCTAGGAAAGATAAAGGCGGAAAGCACCTGTGTGTTTGTAACACTCCTTGTGGATAATTTTGTATGATGCTACATGAAGCCCCACCGATATATTGGTGGGGCTGATATATCAACCGATATTAGCTATTTGCCAATATATGGGTATCGGCATTTATAATGGCTGATAAACAAAAATGTAAAAAAAACTAAAGAAGAGATTGGGGAAGCAACCTTATAAGTATTTTATAAGCCTAAAAATATCTTTTACACTTAAGAAAATTAAACCCAATTTTAAAAATAAAAAACTCAAAAGTATTTTGTTTGTAATGCTGGTGGTTTTTCTTTGTCTCTGGACCTTATAAAACTCTTCCATGTGGGGAAGATCATGTGCATGTGCAATGATTTGAATATGATCAAATCCTGTTCTTTAATGCAAATGTTGCCATATTAATAAGACAGCCTTAGTACCTTATTGTTCTGTAGTGCACTACCTAGAGTTTAAAATGTTTTTGAAACTAGAACAAAAACAGAGCAATTTTTCCAGAGACAATACGTTGACTTTGGATTGTGTAGCTGGTGAAGTAACCACCAGCACTGATTCCACAGTGTCTGCAAACCAAACATGACATCATCAGGGTGATATGGAGGTGTTGCTGCCAAATGAAATAAACACCCCACCTCTGTGGTGACTTCACTCATCTATAAGAGTTGCAAAAACATCAGATTGCATCTGCGCACGTTTTCCATCTTAGAACTGTATAGAAAGGGGCTCCAGTGGTCTTTGCAAGGGTTAACACCATGTGAGTTTGTTGGAACCACATTGATGTGATCATAGGGCGTTCACGCTCCCTAGCTGCCAAGGAGAGGGTGGGTGTTTGGCTGTGATCTTGACATATGTGTGCAGTACACTCACTTACCCAATCTAA
>VUQS01002297.1:0-13377 GCA_015108495.1 Heterochromis multidens | reverse complement strand
AGGCACATTTTTAGCATGAAGCTGTTTTGTGAAGGACAAACAAAGTGCTGCAACAGGTCACTGCTTTACTGTGGTGTCTCTGCCCCAGATTCCCTGTCACCAAACACTTCTGACCCTGTCACCCTTGCAGAGACTGCCCACACAAGCCCACACACTCCTGCACCATGTGTCACAGGACTAATTATCAGAAGTCTAGCTGCTGGAGGACGGGGTGATTCAAATTTCCATTCCTGGCCCACCATTAGGTGCTAGAATTAGAAGCTAGAAAACACAGAGGGCTTACACTGTAGACAACATAACGCATCACTGCAGTGCAAAGGAAGACAAGCTCGACACAAGTTAGTGTTGTTGTTTCTTTTTTCTTTTTTTTTGTTTTTTCTAAAACCAAAGTATCAATGACAACAGGCACTGTCGACTGTGGCTGATTTGATTGTGGAAAAGAGGCTTAGGTGGCAGTAAGTCCTTGGGAGAGGGGAGGAGGAAAATTTAATTATTTTTAATTGCACTTGCCAGTCAGTCTCATTAAGGAGTTGTTTTTGTTGGAGAAGACAGCCAAGAGTAAGTTTCACTCCTCTTAGTGATATTTCAGACTTCTTTTATTCCGGTTGTGTTGTATATTCTGTTGTATTCATTTTTCCCTGGAGTACGTTCTTGGAATTCATGTGTAGGTTTGTATGAAAATTTAGTCAGAAACTTGGGGAAGTTCTCAGTGTTATGTCATTTTAGGAGAACAGGCCTAACAGACAAGTGGGCCTCTGTGGTGAGGCTACTCACAGAGATGTCTTGCTTCAACTCCCTGTTGCAAAATACAGGCAGTCAGGCACCAGCAGATAGCCGTCAGACGGCTGCAAGCTGAGTTTGGAATTCAGTCATTTCTCCAGCCAACATACGCCTTCTCCTTGCTCCATCTTTTCTCTCTCCCCCTTTTTCTCTTCGTCACTCCTGGTAGGAAACAATTACAGATCTGTTTCAGGGCTTGTGTGGGTGGTTTCTTATTAGCCACACTCTAAGGATCTGCCCCTCAGTTAGAAGTCCACTTTCCAGCCTTCACAGACTGCTTTCTTTCTTCATTGACTTTATTCCTTTTCTCTTTGTCTAGATAACTCTCTGCTCAGTGAGGATCAGGGAGCAGGTGTACCAGAGCAGTTCACCGGCCTCCTACACGGATCTTCTCCCGTCTTTGAGTGCCGCGAGGAGCCTTTCCGCCTTCCAGGTGTTCTGCCACCCAACGAAGGCCAGCCAGAATCAAAAAAGAGGACCAGATCAAAAGAGGGAGTTACAGCGGCTGCACCACCACCTAGCCGTCCTAGTATGGCCGCCATCCTGACAGACTGTGATCCAAAAGCAATTTATGCTACTGTGAACAAGGAGCCCAGGGACTCAGGGGCTGGTGCTGTATCTGCTGTCAAGATGCGCCCTCCTGGGGACCTGAAGCTGGCACGCAGCCTGTCCAAGTCTGACTCAGACTTGCTCGTGTCACCTCCTAATGAAGAGGAAGGAGGGTTGGGAAACCGTAGCGAGTCTGTTTCTAACTGTAGCACGGCTAAGAAGAGACTTGAGAAATCTCCCTCTTTCACCTCAGAATGGGATGAGGTAAGTGTTTCCGCTTAACAGATTTAAGAGAAAAAACAGGTTATAGTGTCTGTACCTTTTTGGTGTTTTAGTCTATGTATGTACAAAGCAAATAATGTAGGCTGCAGGTCAGTAATGAATAATGTGACAGATGTTTTACAGATGTTTAATATGAATAAAGGCAACCTTTTTTCCAGTAACTTAACGGCAAGGTAGCAGCATGACAGCAGGTGAAACCTCAGACTGTATATAAAAGATGGATATAGCCACCATAACATCAGTCATTGATTTCTGGACTCTGGAGCTTTGTTTCAAAAACATTTGTTATGAAAGCCATTGGACACAAACTATTAATATTATGTGGAACGTGCATAATGTTTTAATATTTCTAAAAGGTATTGGCATTGACATTATTGGACATGGTTTTTAAGCAAGTACAAAAGTTGACTCGTTTTTTCAACAATAAATTTAGAGCACTGGTGTATTATCTAGGATTGCTCTAGTGTGCACTGTCCTTTTTTCACAAACCAGCAGGTGTTATCCCTGAACTCAGCTTGTGTTTTGGTTGCAGCTACATACAGTTATTGACTGTAGTGAACTTCAACAAAGACTCCGCTCTTGTTCTGTCAACTCAAAGCCCACCTGTTGTCTTCAGGGAATCATTGTGCAATTTGGGTCAAAACTTGTCTCAAACTTTTTGCCAAAACAGTGAATGATGGTATATATCTTTGCACATCTTTGCATTAGTACATTTCTTCTGTTAGAAACTGCAGTGTATGAAAATATTTTCAGAATTCTGTATTTAAAATTTTACTTGGACTAAAACTTCTTGCATTTTTAAAAATTTTCTCAATCCCACCATGTTAGTATCACAGCGCATATTGAAATCTAAATATATTCCCCATGCATGCAGCGCTTTAATGCTTTGTCTAAGATGTAGATAAAGAGCTGAGTAGAGTCACAGCGGGAAGAGATTAGAGAAGACAAGAAGATGGGGATCAAACAACCGAGAGACTGAAAGAATAAGACAAGAGACAGAGATTTGGAAATTGAGATTCAGAGAAGACTAGGAAACTGTAGATCTGTCTCTTCAGCTCTTGCCTTCTCCTCTTGTAAAGATATGAAACTCCAACCTGAATCTCTGTAGAGACAGGCAACCCATCAGAACACAGAAAAAACACACAACTGAACAAATACAGTATAGGATTGTTCCAAAAAAAAAAACTCTTCCTTTTCAGAATTTGTTAGATTGTACTCTTTTGAGTAACACAAGTAAAACAAAAAAAGGATATGATATGAAGTTTTATAAAACTCTTTTTAGTATCGCAGTTATTATACAGCCATACAAGAGACAAGTGACATGGTTTCCTTTTTGGCTCCTTTACTGTTATCCTACAACAATCATCTTATTGTTGGCAGAATTAAAGAAATCCTCTATAAGCTTCTCAGTTAAGTTTTGCATAAGCTGTCCACTAGCGTCTCAGTAATTTTCCCTTGTACTGTTTGTGTTCTGCTCCATTTCTGTTACTGATAACACGCATCTACTGCACTGCTACACACATAGTCCAGAGGTGACTTGTACGTTTTATTTATGATGCCTGTCCATCCTGAGCAAATTGCAGGCTCAGATAGCACTAATGCTTTCTCTCCCCACAGTGAGGAGATCATGTTGCTGTCTAGTGTTCCTTTACATGACCCTGTCAGAACAACCACAGTGAGCTAATAGCAGATTTGAGGTTGACGGCTTGGCTGCTGTGGGCCATGGTTTGCATGCAGATGGTCAGTTTTTATATGCTGCCAACTTATGCCACTGATACAGTAATTAGACTGTTGTGCGCTGATATTCTAAAGCAAAAACAAAAAGAATTTTGTTTCCCATTTATGTGTGAGACTGCACACAAATAATTTGAATTATGTGTCATTGTTGCAGCATTTTGGATTGTGGCACACCAATGCAGTTTATGTCCTCCTCAGTAGACGCTGGTATGTGACTGTTTTCCTCATGTTTCTCTAGAAAGTCAGACTTTATTATTTGGCAGTGTTGTACTACCATAAAGTGCTAGATGTTGTGTTGATGTTGCTGCAGTTTCCCGCTCACTGATAGATCTTGATAAGAAATATGGCACCAGCCCACAGAGGGGAGGCTGTAGTTCATAACATCTTTGATGTGCTTTTATGCAATAAACAGACATGATATTTGCTCTATATGGAAATACTGCTGTCAACACTTCAATCTTTAGCTGAGGCCTTTTACACGAGCTTTGTCCAAGTTCAACAGGCTTTTCTCTCATGAGACAGATCACAACACCCTGGAAATATGGCTCATTCATTCCTGGATAACCTTGTCTTTGAGCTTTTATGTATGTGAACACTCAAAGGTTTGCTCTTGAGCTAGTTCAGCATTTTGCAGGCATTACTTTAGTTTATAGTTTTGTCAAAGGCTGCCAAGGAGACACTCGTGGAAAATGACTGACCTTTGATATTCCTCTGTATGCATTGAGTGAATGCCTCGCTTCCATTAAAGTGTACTAGACCACAGACAGACAGTTCATTCTCAGCTCTAGCCAGTAAGAACTATTCTGTAATATTGTAACAGTGAATACTTAGCTGCTCCCTTATTCACAAGGGGTCACCACAGTGGATTTGAACTGGAACAGACTTTTACAACTGATCCCCTTCCTGACGCAATCCTCTCAGGGACTTGTCTTCTCCAGGTCTTGAACTGGGGATCCTTCGCGTGTTAGGCAAATGTGTTAACCACTACACTATGGTAATGTACTGATTTGACTAAGTATTATGTTAGTATATTATGTCGGGGCTTTAACTAAGTATTGCAGACAGGTATACTTTATGTCTTCATTTGTGTATCAGCTAATTCTTTTACCAGCCACAACCAGACATAGCATGAAAAGAAGGAGATGGGGTGGATGTGGGTTGCAAAGTGGCTTGCAAATGCGCAGCAACTAATAGGCAGGCTAAAGCTACTTAAATAGCAGCCTTCTATGGGATTTGCTAATTAGATGCATGTAAAGGTTTCAGCTGAGCCATCAGTTGATATGGGTGGACATTAAGGTCAGCTGATTGCAGCTGATTTTGACTTTGTGCCTGAATGAATTTTAATTATTTCCTAAGATTGGTGTGGTTCCAAATCTCATTGACTTTGGGACTGGTGTGATCACAAGGTATTGTGTAGCTGGTGGTATTTCTGATTAACATTTTTTCTTATTATTTTCCTGCTCAACAACTTTTAATAGTTTAAATCAAACTTTTGCTTTTTTGAAAGTAACCACTGGAGTCAAATCTTAAAGGATTATGATTTATTTAAAAAAAAAAAAAAAAAGAGAGGGAGACTGGTTAGAAATACATTGCCAATACATTTCCTTTTTTGTTTTTAAATAAAAAAAATTAAATAAACAATCACCAAAAGGGTTCCTTATCATACTTACCAAATGGGTAGTTTTAGTTTTAAAATCAACATGTCTATGCCCTCTGGTGGGCAAACCGTGCATTATTGTCTCTGATTCTGTCATATCTACCTGACTGGCCAGTTATTTACTGCAATTTCTAGTTTTTGATTGGCCAACATACACACACAAATTTACAGATACTAATGGAAATGTACCATAGCCTAAAGTGTAATCTTTAGTATTCACATTGTCTTCCTTTTACAGAAGGTTGTGTGTTTAGTGTGGTGTAGTGGGGTAATACGTTCAATAAAGTGTGTGCTTGTATCTTTTAATTCCCCTTTAAAAGTCTGGTCACTGGCAGGGCACTGTTCATTCTAATTATCTAGTTTAATGAACACCTCACCTCCTCAGACTGTACCTGAGGGATGTGGCCTGTGAGAGAGTGACAGGATTAAGGCAGCTGTGACATTACTTGGTTATTGGAGCTTTCTGCTCTTCCTAGATATCCTCAGCAGTCCACAATAATCCTGGAGCTCCTGAGTCCTGTTGTATTCTCCCTGGTGCTTCTAGACAGATGAAGTAAATAGACTAAACATGAGAAGTGATCTAAAAGAAACAAGGATGAAGAGGAGTAGCCAAAGCAAACGGTATTTCTTTGGTAGGAGAACAGATTGTAATAATGGTTCCAAACTGAAAAATAGATCTGGTTAAAAGGAGATAAACTTCAAGCAGGGGGAACTGGGCAGCTTTAAGTTCATCTGAATGACTGAAGGCTTTTTAAAAATCGTTAAGTTGGCTGCTGGCAGAGAGCACAGCAGTTCACTGTTAATTTCATTCATCTCTTGGGAATAAATTTTATTTACTCTCTAGTCATTCAGTCAGACACATAATAAAATTGTTTTAGGGTTCTAATACCAAGACGGTTAACCTTAAAAAATTTTTCTCTTGCTGTCAGTGCTACTGCAGAATAAAATATGTTTGTACTCCATAGGAACCTGTTAATCCTAATATCAGGCTCTGATGGATCTCACGTATGCACAGGTTCCTCGTCATGCTCTCTGTCACAGCTTATATACTGCAATGCAGCGAGTTAGTCGGTTAGAATGAATTCAAAGTACAAGCCCAAAGTTGCATTAAACAAAAAATGTAGCTTATTCTGAAAGGATGCTTTGTAGAAGCAGGTTAGTGGTTAACTCTACATTTTCCCATAGCAATAATACCATGTTTTAGTACTTTTTGACAACATGCTGAATCACATTAGGAATTTTCTATTCGGTTGATCGTGACTAGATGTTTATCAGAATCCTTGGTTGGCTGGTAAGCTTCTAAAAGCCTTTGAAAAGCAGTTTCTTGTGTCCAATTTTCGAGCCTTACTTAAAGTTAATGAACTCAGAACCCTTTTTCTTCTCACATGAATAGTGATTCAGATGGCGGTAAGTTCTGTGCTCAAAGAAAGGCGCAAGAGCTCTTTTTTTTTTCTCTCTTTTTCCTTCCAGGGAATAAGCCTGTGTTTGCTTGAAACAGAAATATTCACACCGCCGATTTAAAGTGCATAGCAAATGAGAGGAGTGTGTGGGAAAAGCAGTAAAAGTTTCATTGGGCGTAGCCTTGCATACACTTTCTTACTGATGTTGGGAGTGTCCCCTGAAAATTGAAAACTCCCTTTTCTATTCACCCTCTTTCTCTGCTTTCTCTTCAGCCCTTGTCTCTCCATCTGCAGTGTTTGCTTACTCTTGCTTTCCCTGATGTGCTGTGGCAGCCATCTTGCCGGTCACGACTGGCTGCTCTGGAGCACTCTGCAGCATTTGGGGGTCCCTGGACATTACCAAACCCACCCATTAGTGAATGAACACACCTCTTTTAAAAACATCTTTTTCTTCTTTCTTAATCTGTTTTGCTAAATATTCTGGTTCTCACACCCTCTTCCCCTTCCTTTCAGTATCTGTCCTATTCCTTCTCCTCCTCTTTTTGAGCTAGACAAACCCTTGGATGCACTGCCTCTAGTTTCACGACAAGGAGATTTGACTTGCATGAGGTCTTGGCCTATGCATCTCTCCTTTTAAGGAGCTCTGAGTGTGTGTGCATGTGTGTAAAGTGCATGCTAATGTGGGTTGGTGTTGGTCCTTGCAATCAGACTGAAGATGACAATCCAGGGGGGCACATTGTGTGGGCCAGCACTCTGAGCTCCACAGATGGGAGGAGAGATAAAGAGACTGTGAGCTCTAGACAGAGACAGAAGGAGAGGGCCGCTGTCCACTTCCCCTCTTCACTTTTTAACTTCATTTTCGATTCGCACTCCACAGATCCAATAGCCACTATGAAACCAGCTTTTGTGAGTATTGATTCCCTTACAGGCAGCAGTTCTGCCAGAGGCTCATTAATCTTGTCTACCTGCTATGACTGAACTGAATGAGAAAATAATTAATGCTTTCTAACATTTCTGTGGATACTTCTTTTAAAGGCTTTCTGATTAGTATTCACTGATTGAAGCCAGTTGCTGTATTGATTAAGAAGTAAAATGGAGAAAAAAAAAAATGTGAGCCTCTCTCCCAGGTCCATTTTCTTCAAAAAGTTCATCCTCTCTGAAGTTTTTAACTCATGCATTATTTCTTTACTCTTTTTTGCGTTTTCATTTTAATCCATGTTCATGGGATCATTAAGGTTTTGGATATGCGTTTGTTTTCTGTGTCCTCGCTGTTTGTTAAGAAGTTTCATGTGTTTGACCTGCTGAGATCAAACTAAACTGTGGGTGTGTGTCAGAGCTCCAGTGCAGCCAGCAGGGTAAATTTATTCTCTGATCCCCACCAGGGGGAGAACACAGGAGAGCCACAGGGGGCTGAGACATGCAGCCACTACTTAGCATAACTCAAACAATTATTTGCAAAGGAATGCCCTTCCTATTTTAATTTTAACAGGAAATATTTATGTGTAATGTGGAATGAATGTTAATTTTTTCTGAGAGGGGACATTGTTCATAAAAACATAAGCATGACATTGAGCTATTACTGGAGGACATTGATGGGACTGCTGACAGTGCTTTGTCCCACTGTGGCATTGAGGTCTTGGCACCTGCTGCACACAGGGTTGTGTTTGTGTTCCTCTTGATGCTTTTCACTAGTCCATAGTTTTCATCCAACCCTTGTTTTGGTGCCAGCTTGCCAATTTGAGGCTGGTGGTCTGGGCACACGGTCTTTGCTGCAGCCTTTTGTTTCACCCTCAACACACTGCCAGGCGTCCTTTAGCTCTCCCGCCACCCCTTCTCTCAGCTTTAGTTGGGCATTGTTCAAGGCTGTTAATGAAAAGACAGTTTGTGTTTTCACATCCCGGTAGGATAGCAGTCCTGTTATTCTGCTAAGTCATCTCAGGGCAGCAGGCCTACTGTGAGAAGCATGATAAATGGGTTAATGTGTCTTTAATCTCACCCTGACCATCTCGCAACACTGCTGGCTCTTCAGCTGTTGACCTCCACCTCGTGAGTGACTTCTGACCCCTCTCATTGTATCCCTATGCTCATAGTGAGCCCCTCTAACAATGGATACCTCTCCATTTCAGTTCTCTTTATTGATTCAATCCTGCAGCACAAAAACACATCCCGTTCTCTCTCTCCTCTATTAAATCTCGTGATACTGAGCATCCTCGTTCTTGACCATGAAATTCAGAGGCCTTTTCTTGCTGTGAATGTGATTTACTTTGAGGAAATCACTGGCTGGCATCCCCTGATAAGGATATATTTACCCAGCTCCAACACACCTACCTTTCTGAGTAGCTGCCTTGAAATCTCATTGGACCAGCTACATTCCCTTTTCCATTATGCTGGATAAGTGAAGCCAATACAGCAAGACAGAATGAAGCTGTGCTTTTGTGTGTGTGTGTTTGTGTTTGTGTGTGTGTGTGTGTGTAGGTGTGTTCATGCATCCATGTGAAGGGTTGCATTTTGTTTAAATATGAAAAAATCATTCACATTTCCTTTCTTTTATCCACAGTGGTTGGTATATTTCAAACTCTACTTCAATGTTTAAAAGTACACTGGCGTTTCTTATCTCCTGAGCGGTGTAGAAATATACTTGGGCAGTTGAATTGTGTGTCAGAGTGAGATCACAGCTCCTCATTGTGCTCCTTTTGCTCAGTGCGGAAGAGTGATGCCACTGATGGGATCATTATCTTCCCTTGAGTACAGACCTTGGTCACTTTAATGAGGCAAGAGCTCTGCCTTGTCTTTGTTAACTCAGTTGCTGCAACTGCTTATGTATGTGTGTGATTTTACAGATTAGACCCCCGACTGATGCCAGCGTTCTTTAGCACCTCTCTAATTGCTTTTGTCCTGCCAAGGCCTAATAATTTAGATTATTATGAGAGCAACATAAACCTGTCAAGTTGAGTTTGATATCAGAACAAAGGAAAATAAGTCCCCATGCACAGAAAATTTAATGAAGATGGAGTTGGTTTGTGTTTTTCTCTTTTATGTAACCACTGGAAAAATGTCAACTACCACGCTGTAGAAACTTGACTTAAAGTACTTATGCAGAAACTTAAGAAGCAATAGTAACTTCATGCTGTTCATTTTGTTTTAAAGGTTTTCATTAAACAGGGCTTTTCTAAAAAAATAGTTGGACATTTTATGATTTTATTTTATTTTTTACCCCCCTCATTTTAAATTATATATGTAGTGGGAGTCCTCTCCAAACCAGTATCATCCTTCTTTCCTAAAATGGTTCAGTTAGAGTGAAGTCTCACTGTAGAAAAGTACATATACACAAGATCTCACATGCTTTCTATATATGTGACATACATACAGAGACTCTCATGTGAGGAGGACCCACCTATTTTTGATGGCTCATTTTGCTCTTTGCTCAGGTAGAAGAGGTGTTCCCAATCCACCATCAGTTTTCCTGTTTAATGACATAGAATGAACATGTGGTGCTGATAGATGGCAGTTTGTTGTGCTTGTGTGACTAATCTGCCATCTGGTCAATATGCAGGATTCTAATCAAGAGTATGAAGACGTCACACTGGGCAGATGGATAACAAAAATAATGCCATTCTCTAACTATCCTTTGTCTCACACCTCTTCTCACCAAAACTTCGGCATTTTTCCACTGCCATATTGAGGATTAATGGTGAACGTGAATGTTGAGAGTGGGCACGAATGTAATGTGAACATATCATGAGAAACCAAGAGAGAAGAGTAAAGAATCGTACTTTACACTGAAGCTGAGAGTCTGATCCTGAGGTTTTGTGTTCACATTTCTTCACCTTCTATGACCACACTGATTATTCAAGGGTTCAGTCATAACAGATACATTTGTTATGCACTAAACGTGTACATTTTTCCATCTAGAATAGTGTTTCTTTCAATTTAGATGGGTTTTTTTTGTTTTTGTTTTTTTTAAATTGCCTGTCCAGAGTATCTTTGTATGAAATAGGATAATTATAATAACACTGCCAGAGGATAGTTGGCACAGTGTAGATACAGATGTTGCATGGGAAGAAGGCAAAACAAAACGATGAATTCTCTCTCGCCAGACACCGACGACTTCTGCAACCCCAAAACAAAGAAGATCTAATTCCTCTGACAGCGTAAGATGCCAATCTTCTGGTCCTTTTGGGTTTTGGCTCTGTCCTCTACTGGGGCATTCTTTGTAGAGGTAGATGGGATTCTTTCAGGCTTTAGGAACCATTTTGAAATGGCATTATCTCAGTGATTATTCATTTCTTTTTCTAAGTCCAGAAGCTTCAGTTTGTGATTAGGTTTCAAGTCTGACAGCAGCATACTAAAATAGATAC
Source organism: Heterochromis multidens (assembly GCA_015108495.1). Taxonomy (NCBI): domain Eukaryota; kingdom Metazoa; phylum Chordata; class Actinopteri; order Cichliformes; family Cichlidae; genus Heterochromis; species Heterochromis multidens. The sequence goes on along the minus strand of VUQS01002297.1, from coordinate 2,614 downwards.
ACCATTGTTCAAAGTTAATTTCTTTCTCTGCCCTTCTGACATTAATCTTCTAATTATGTACTATTTCACTACTAAACATCCACCTGCTGATCGATGATGAAAAAATGGCTACTTTGGTCTTCTGGTGTCACTTTATTGCCTCATATAAATATACTAATGGGATCATCAAACCTGTCTGGGGACTTTTTGAGGGGTAAGGACATTCAAATTCAGATAAAGCTTCTCCAGCAGTAGTGTTATCTCTTCACTCTAGTTTATACAACATGGCCTTATACCCAAAAAGAGCCCAAGTACCTGACAGGTGTGACAGCAGCACAGTCAGTCTCTCCCTTTTCATTTAATTCACTCCCAGTGCCCATGCATATTCAGCTCTGGGCCAGTTTAAAGGGAGCCATGTTTCTGTGCTAAGACAGGTGTAATATTGCAGCTCCATGTCCCACTGCTGCTTCACTTATGAATACATTTCAAGGAAATGACAGTATTCTGTTTCTACAAGTCCATATGTGGCATGTGCATGTGGTATGTCACTCAGATTGGAAACAAATTGCTGGTGATGTTCACATGCATTATGTCATGATGCATGAAATATTTTCAAGAAATTGTTGGTTTCTGGGTATCGTTTCAGCTGTAGCTCCTTATTCTCTGTCTCGCTGTGTATCTAACCCCTTTTGTGTTTTGTCTAAGAATCTTCAGTTGTCTTGAAACAATTATTACAAGTATTGGATTAGGACATCAAGACACAGATAGTTTAACCTGCTCCAAAGTCTCTTCTCTGAGAGCTTTATGAATACTTGGAAAGCATAAATAACCGGACTTTGTTCAGTGTAATTGTTCCAGACTTGCACACTTTCTCTTTTAGCTTTTTAACCACAACTACCCTTTTGTTTTTGACATTATTTGAGTCAAATAGTATGACTAGTATGTCAGTGTAAAGCAGCATTTTTGTAGCTGTTGTCCCCTACCTGCAGCCAAGTCCTGGTTACTATTTTAATGTGAGATAATAGCAATGACTGTATTAATGTGACCATAAATATGATGTAAAGGCAATCAGACATTATGGAGCTCAAGCAGTCCTATAACATGTCTTTACAGAACAACCAGAATTTAATTTTCTTCTTGCTGACACACACATCATTAGCTCCTGTAGGGTTACTGTGATATTATGGTTGTTTATTGCTTAGGGGCTTTTATCTGTATTTTTGCTGGTGAATGGTGGAGGCCAAACTGATCGCTCTTCCAAGCTCTTTCAACTCTCTCTCTCTCCTCTGTTCCTGTCTTCAGATCGAGAAGATGATGACTATGATTGGTGCAGGCATTGATTTTTCCAGAGATCAGCAATATGCTACACCAGGTAGAGTATAATTACTAATATGGTTGCCTTTTCATTAATGTTAGACTTAAGTGTCAAATTCAAAAATTAATTAACAAAGCAAAAGCAAAACTGTATAGTTTTTCATTAGCTCTTGGTGCTCTTGGCATCTGTGTAATAAAGGTGAGTAAAAGCACTTTGCATTAATTCATTATCTTTTTGTGGACGTGGATGTTAATGCGAGACTTTTAGATATGTACCAAAAAATACACTTCTTTGACAATGGCTGCCTTTATTGCCAAACGCTGGGCCCATACCTTGTACCTTGTTTTAAATATGATACATGCTTGGATTTTACTTTATACTGTAGTGATTTGATCTTCATCCCAGTTTCAGGAGTGATATCAAACAAGTGCTTGGGAGTCATAGTCAGTGGAGACCTCCAAATACAAATTAGTTAAGAACAGAGATTTGGATACAAAAATATTATTTTGGTAGACGGCTGGTTTGTTTTTTATAGAACAAATGACAAAAAAGGAATCTAAAACGGTTCTTTTAAATGGCTTGTGTCATCCTCCACTAAAAAGTATTGAGATTTGACCCACTGGGGTTATTTTGTGCATCTTTTTTGAGGCAGTTATTCCAAGCTGTGGTGTCTGATATGAGCCAGGTACTTGCCTCTAAATCTGCATTGTAATGTACCAGTATCTTTATTTTTAAACCAAAGTGGCTGAGAGAACCTTTATCACATGTGTTGTGTGACTGTAACCTGCTCTGCTGCTGTTCTGCTTTTCAAAGCCTGTCATTAAGTTTGATGGATGGCGTCCAGGGATTGTAGCAGTAACCTGAACGATCAAATCTTTCCCTTCAGCTTTCCCTGTTGACATTATTCAACATCCACCGTCAGTCACCACTGTGCCTGAGCTATCTTTTTAATATATTTAAACAAAGCAACACATCCTCTTTTCCTTTGCAAAACTTCATCATCTTATTCTAGCCCTCTGGTTTGCTGTGCCCTGCACTGGATTGAGCTGTTTAAATATTAACCACTACTATATGTCAGGGGGTGAGCTCATTCTGCTTTGGAGGCAACAGTCTTTGTAGAAAGCTGACACTGCTGCAGTAAAGTAGTTAGCATCTCATCACAGGCTCTAGCTGCTTGGTGTGAAGTTTCCATGAGACTGAACCCACTTCTCTGTGTATGTGAGCCTTAACCTTGGAGCTACCGTGCTTACAGCTCCAGCTCAGTGAAGGAGACCATCAGGGGACTCGGTCAAGAGGAGGCTCTCCGTTTGATGTGATAAA
>VUQS01002292.1:4948-15593 GCA_015108495.1 Heterochromis multidens | reverse complement strand
ATCTTGTTTTATGGTCATGGTTCTTTCACATCTCTGTGGGTTCTTTTTATGTTTGAAGCAATTATTAATTTCCTGAAAGTGAATTTCAGTGTGATTTAATTATAGTAAATCTTTCATAATGGAATGTGTTTTTGGTTACTGTTGAACTGGTTTTGTTTTGGTTGGTTGAGTCCAAACAACGGAGCTCTATTTAGCCTGACAGACAATTAAACTTGTACAGAATAAGTTCCTGATGGTGAGCAACCCCAATAAACCTTTTGAACTTGAATTTACTACAGTTGGTTGGCATCTGACATTAATACACCTCTGCAGAAATGTTTCTTGACCTTTTCAACATAGCGGAAATGTTGATAACACATAAATGTCCAAAGTTAAAATGTCAGTTGCAAAAACTGTTTCTTTCCAATCCTCTTGGATATACTCAGGGAAAGTTTAAGAAAAAGATTACGACAGGCACAGACTTCATCAAACACAGTTTAGTTTCAGTGCATATCAGAGGTGATAAGTGCACAGATATCTACAGGTTTTTTTCCTTAATCATCTTTTTCACAACTACTTGTTCATGGTTTTCCCTAAATCGTCAATACAGATGCCACAGCAGGGAGAAAAATTGGGACTCTGGTGTGCATGTTTTTGCTGTATGTTGTTGGTGTGTTTGCAGATCTGTGTTGCAGAGTGCATGTTTAACCATTGGTCTAGTTAGAGAGGAAGAGGCTTGACCCCTGGTCATACTGTTTTTTTGGGTATGTTGTAAACTGCAACTACTGCCAATGGATGGGGTTTACTTAAAAGAGTAATGTTTAACTGTCAGAATGGTAGAAATCATTTAAAGCTACCTTTATATTGTACACAATTGCAATATGCCCACAATTGCATATTGTGGGCATATTTTTCCAGAAAGAACACAGTGATTTCACACTATCCAAGTATATCTATTTTTTCCTGCTTAAGCCTTATCCATGGTGTCGAAATAAGTGCCAAATGTGGTAGGGTATCTTCAGTGCATAAAAAACAGCAGGAACCTGTCTTACTTCTTTCCAATTTTTTCTCATTCTCCCTCTCAGCGCGGGACTATGAGATCCAGAGGGACAGGATAGAGCTGGGCCGCTGCATTGGAGAGGGTCAGTTTGGTGATGTACATCAAGGAGTCTACAACTGTCCAGTATGTAAAAACACACAAACATGCACACTTTCTTTATACACATTAATAAATCTGTAGCTGCATATAGGTCAGCTTGTAAAAATATTCTTACTGTGTTATTTCAACCAGCTTTACAGTGTATCATCTGTTAACTCTTGTCTTGGGTACTGTGTGTTGTGCAGGACAAAGCACCTCTAGCTGTCGCCATTAAGACCTGTAAGAACTGTACATCCGACAGCGTCAGAGAAAAGTTCCTGCAAGAAGCATGTAAGATGCAATTTTGTGTATCAATGTGTCTCACATCAGATTAACATTAAATGAATGCTGACTGTGTTATTGTGCTTTTTTCCCCCCCCTTGCAGTAACAATGCGTCAGTTTGACCATCCTCACATTGTTAAGCTGATCGGAGTGATCACGGAGAACCCGGTGTGGATCATCATGGAGCTCTGTACTCTTGGAGAGGTACCCCACAGACTGTGTGTGGGATAGTCTGTTATTTGAGTTAGCTTGAGATGGCAACACCCATAAAAAGCCCAACCTTGATATGCCAGTGTTTTTCATCTTTAGCATAATGCACGTCACTATTTTTTACTGTGCCTCTGTCATTTTCTTCCTTTTTCTCTCTCTGTCTATAGTTGCGTTCATTCCTTCAGGTGAGAAAGTACAGTCTCGACCTGGCCACACTCATCCTGTATGCCTACCAGCTCAGTACAGCTCTGGCCTATCTGGAGAGCAAACGCTTTGTACACAGGTAAACATTCGCACATACGCTTGCACACAGAAAAGATGTAGCCTGACTGAGGAAAAAGTGTGTGATCAGACCATTAGTGTCATCGTCACAGATGATACTGAAGATGAATTAAAATGACATTTCCAACTACAAGGACAGCTGCAGGACTTTTGGTTTCTAATGTAATCTTAAAACATATAAAAAGTACAATATTATGTTGATTTTTATGACAACATACACTGAAGTCCTTCCCACATTCACCCTGCCTTGTTACAGTTAGTTTACGCAATAGTGAGCATTAAAGTGAGATTACTCATAAATCATCATCATTTTGCATCACAAATGACAGTTGCATTGCAATTGCATTGTGAGTCTGTGTGGTTTTTTTTTTTGGGGGGGGGGATCCTAAATGTTTAAGGTTAATAAAGTATGTTGCATAAATATAATGTTTGCAGTTCAGACTAGATGTGCATATGTGCAACTTTTTAGCAAATACAGGAAGATTTTCTGACGTATCCATGATATTTCACAGTTATAACTGCCATGCTCTTTGACAGATATTTGTTCTGTTGTACAAACAAATATCACACCTAGTAGGATTCAGGGTTTTTTTTTCTTTTTTTTGTTTTGTTTTCTTTTTAATAGGGATATAGCAGCTCGGAACGTGTTGGTCTCTGCAGTCGACTGTGTGATGCTCGGGGACTTTGGTCTGTCACGATACATGGAGGACAGCTCTTATTACAAAGGTAATGAAACAACATCACAGATTGTACAAAGCTTTGCTACAACACAAAACATTCAGTCATATTTTAAATATTCCTAAGAAAGCTTCAGTGTGATTTCCACACTAAATACACCTAAATGCTCCTGTGCTTAATATAAAATGAAAAAAAAAAAAGTGCAGTGCTGACCTGAGATCAGTCAGTATATCTAGTTTGAGTAACTTTTAGTTGCCAATACATTACCACCATCTACTGGTGACATCATGTTACATCAGTTAACTCTTCAACCTGTTCTCCATGTTACCAACTCACTGCAGTCTTCTTGTTGAAAGACTAACTGATGATAAATTTCATGTAGTTAAAAAACATTCTGCACTTTAGTGTTGATCTAATCTTTGTGGGTAATTCTGTGTGTCCGTGCTTGTGTGTCTCAGCTTCTAAAGGTAAACTTCCTATTAAGTGGATGGCTCCTGAATCTATCAATTTTAGGAGATTCACCTCTGCCAGTGATGTCTGGATGTTTGGTGAGTTATAGTAATGCCTGTGTTATGATCCAGCTGTTCGTCATCAGAGAAATGTTGCTAATCCTCCATTACTATCTTTTTCAAGTATGTCTGTATTCACCGCACTGTGTGTTGATATGACTCATTATTGTAGGTAACCTTTGCATTTCTAACGGTGTGTCTGTCTCCTGTAGGTGTATGCATGTGGGAGATCTTAATGTATGGCATCAAGCCCTTCCAGGGGGTGAAGAACAACGATGTGATTGGCAGGATAGAAAACGGCGAGCGACTGGCGATGCCCCCCCAGTGTCCGCCCACCCTCTACAGTTTGATGACCAAATGTTGGTCGTATGATCCCAGCAAGCGACCACGATTCACTGAACTCAAAACACAACTCAGGTAAAAAAAACAAAATTAAATTAAATAATAATTTAAAAAGTTCACATGCTTAATATTGATCATACTAAAAGCTATCTCTAGTTATGTTACAAGAAGGAGGTTGGTGTATAGTAGCACTATTGTAATTACTGGATAACTGAAATACATGGCTAAATAGTGAATAAACCCCTGCTTTTTATTTAAGTGAAAGAAAGTCACTATGAATTAAAGTGGCTCAATAATACAGTATAAAAAATTTGCAGTTTTATAATAATTTCCTTTAGCTGTGATACTTTGGTGTCATTACCATAAACTTAGGTAGCCTCTGTCTCAATCTGGCCACATGGAGTCATTTTCTGTGAGTTTTTTTTAAATTTTTCTTCTCATCATAAAGATGAATAAGTACTAAAAACATGAAGTTAGTTAGTTGTGATTTTTTTTTTTTTTTTTATTAATCTTTGACTTTCAGTCCACCTGGCAAAATGAAGAAGTGCGCGGCCTGTTCAGCTAAATTTTCTCTCTGCCAATGTTTTATTTTCTTAAGCACAATACTGGAGGAGGAGAAGCTCCAACAAGAGGAGAGACTCCGAATGGAAATGAGGAGACAAGTCACCGTTTCCTGGGATTCGGGTGGTTCTGATGAAGCACCACCTAAAGTAAGAATCAAGGACTGTTTGTGCCTGATCAGCCTTTTTAAACTGTTTAACTAATGAGGGTCCTCCCACATCCTTGTTATTTCTTGTATTTCTGTGCAAGTATTTGCCGTGGCTGACTAACACTAATGCTTTTCTCTGTTTCTCTAGCCTAGTAGACCAGGTTACCCCAGCCCTCGATCCAGTGAAGGCTTTTTCAGCAGCCCCCAGCACAACCACTTCCCGGTAACACCCCCCCACGCACACACGCACACCACACACAGAAACACACATCTTTATCAGGGAAGAAACTGTGCGCTCCTGTTCTTCTTTATTCACCAGGGTCACATCAGTGTCTTCTTCTGACTTTCAGAGGCTTTAGGTACTAACAGCTATGCTGTGGAGCACTACAGAGATAGGAAGCACTTATAAAAATGTTGTAAGACCAAATGTAGTGTAACCTGGTGACAGTCTGGTTTATTTTTTTTCATGTGAATATGATGGATTTCTTTGATTTCATTTGTCTTTTATGTGTATTAACACTTGTTACTTAGATGCCTGAAATAAATATTTGATTGACTGATGAAAACCACTGCTTGTTAAGGAATGATACCTAAGCAATCTGATATACTCTTTCATTCTCTTAAACCGTGAAAATAATAATACAACTCTTATTAATGTTAGGAATTTCATTTTAAGTATTTATTAATTCCAAAAAAAGCTAAAGCATTTGGGAAAAGTTTTTATATATAAAAAAAAAAAAAAGATTGTTCAAACAGCTGTACTTGCTGTATGCAGTTACACAGTTCTCTTTTTTTAAAATTCTCCCATCTCCAATTTGTATTGCATATTTTTTTTTAAAAAAGTTGCCGCCAAGACAAATCTTTGGTCAGGCCTGGGCTGAATGGCACTCAGCATAATCTGAATCCAGTGAAAAAGTGAAGGTCTGGGTAAAGGTGAGAAGTACTAAATGAGAAAGGCAAATAATTTTTACTTTTTTAAAATTTTTCACTCATTTTTAAAAACAAACCCATAAATTATATACTAGAATACTATAAAAAACAAAACATTTTTTTTGTCAGGTTCTACAAATCAGGTCCAAGCGTGAACACTGTCATCACAATAAAGCCAACCCAATAAACTCTGTGTTAAGTCTGGAGTAACTCTGACTGTCAGGCAGACACTGAGCGTGTGCCGCATGTGTCAGAGTCAGAGAGGGAAATGCAAAGGCAGAGAAAAAGAGAGACTTTGAGTGCAGTTATTCTTCTCCTCATAAACCAGGCAGACAGCAGGCATTTCCTGTAGTGCTAAAAGCCTCTCACTCATGGACAAACACACACATGCACACAAACACACACTAACAAATCAAAGCCACTCTTCAGCTCCTGGCAATGAGCTTCTCTTTCATCCTTATAAGGAGTGTGCAATTCAAACCGCTCTTTAAGTCTAACTTGATAACATCAGAATTTAGATTAACATCTGTATATCTGTGCATATATTACACACTAGGATCAGTTTTAAAGTGCATTTTAAGGGATTTTAACACTTTTTGAGTCCATGTTGCTGTATCATGCTTTGATTATCAATTAAATATTCATTGGGTTTGGTAGTGTTTTTTCATAAACATTCATTGTTTGTTTTGCCATCATGTGACTGCATTAGGGCATGTTTAAAAGCAGACTAGCTGCGAAGTTTGTAATGATGATCACAGGACTGATGAAAAATCACAATACTTTATGTAGTAACACAGACAGGGAAAGTTGGATAATATTCTTAGTTTTCGCTTCTGTTATTTTATTACATATGAATGTTTGGTCTTTTATGTGTTTGAGTCACCATTTTCTCATTAGTGCTTTCTATTGATGTCATTCTCAGCCCTCTTTCCTCCCAGCAACTACTCTGGAGATAAAAATCTTAAATCTTGTAGTAACATAGAGCCTACTGTTGTAAAAGAGGGAGAACTTAAACTACTTGTTTGTTCATAAATAATTTTTGTTTTTTTTTGTCTGTTTCTCTGTTCCTCTTTCAATCTGTCCTCCTCCAGCCATCAGCTCATGGTGGTGTAGGAGGAGGAGTTGGAGGCAGCTACCCTCCTTCCGATTCCTGGAATCAGCACAGACCTGAACATACTGCACTGTGGGGCCCAAACATGGAGGTGTGCACAAACAAACACATTTGACACAGAAATTCTATCAGTCAAACATGACTTTGTGTAACATCTCAGCCCCTTAACTGAGGCCATTGTTAGAATTTTTTGTTGAGCTTTTGCCTGATATCAAACACACAGAAAACAGATGACAGCAAATTAAAGCAAAGCTAGTTACAGCAGTTACGACTTGCATATGCATTTTTTTTTTTTTGGTTGACAGAAGAACTTAAAACAAAATCTCAGATTTCTCGTGTGTGTGTGTGTGTGTGTAATTTACTTTTTTGAACCCAAGCAGGTTGCGTCACCTGTGGGGGGCAGGCAGTTGAACTTTTCTGCAGGGAAATCATGTAACAGCATTTAACAAATGTTCAACTACAGTCATTTTTATCAAGCTATGAACAGTAGTCAATGAAGGATCTTTTGGGCGGGTTGCCAGGAGAAAGCTCCTTCTCTCTAAAAGAAGCATGGCTTAGATTTGCAAAGTTGCATCTGAACAAACCACAGGACTTCTTGAACAGTTTCCTCAGGACAGACAAGACCAAAGTGGAGATGTTTGGCCATAATGCACAGCACCATGTTTTGTGAAAATCAAACACCGCATATTAGCGCAAACACCTCATACCAATTGTCAAGCACGGTGGTGGAGGGTTGGTTATTTGGGCTTGTTTTGCAGCCACAGGTCCTGGGCATCTTGCAGATATTGAGTCGATCATAAACTCCTCTGTAGTCTAAAGTATTCTAGGGTCAAATATGAGGACATCTGTCTGACAGCTAAAGCTTGGAAGTGAAAACTTTCTTTTACAGGACTGAATGTCAGATCAAGGCCATCACCATGTCACACTTTGGTTAGTTATTTTTATCAAATCATGGTAACCAAGATTTATTCCTCCACTGCTATGTCTTAATAAGAATACACACCTAAGGAATTTCTTTCTCTCTCTCTCTCTCTGTAGGACACTGGTCAGGCTCTGATGGAGGAGAGGCTGATGATGCAGCAGCAGCAGATGGAGGATGACCAGCGGTGGCTGGAGCAGGAGGAGATCTTCATGGTAATTCAAATATAAAAACTTATAGTGGGTGCATTTATGTATTAACTACTCTTTTAGCTTTTTTCCCCCCTTTGGCATTAGTCTGTAAAGTTTTTATTTATTTTTTATGTAACTCTTTTTACTATTAACACATGTGGCTTATTTATGTGTGACTTTAGCAGTGGAAGCCATGTGAGACTCAAGAAGGCTAAGTTGCTTGTTATCCAAAGCTTCCTCTAACTGTAGTATTATAAACAAAATCTCTTGTTAAACATTGAAACAGAAAACAAAAGAGACAACATAATATACAAAAAAGCATTAAAAACTACAAAAAATATGATCATGATGTGGAATTAACAAAAAGCCAAAGAAATACTATATGTAGATGTAAATATAAAACATTGCAATGAGGTTTTCCACTTGGTAAAACCTCTTCATGTCCATTGTTGTTGCCAGATGAGCTGCAGAATATATTTTTCAGATTTGAACTGGCTCAGTTGTGCGTGCTTGATTTATCTCATCAGACACTGAAAAATCCCCAAAAAGGAGCCAAAACACTGCTTTTGCAAAAACAATTCTGTTTTTCTCCTCTCCTCAAGTCAGATTGTTTCTCCACTTGCCTTGATGGCCTGTTTTCAATTTTGAGCCAAATGTTGGAGATGTGAAAGACAGCGTAAAAAAAACAAAAAAAACAAGCAAGAGTAATGAGTGTTGGGAAGTTGATGCATCACCTGTCATACAGATAGATCTGGTCAGCTTGCCATATTTGACATGACTTCCTGTTCTACTGCTTCATAGAACAGGAAATCTGTCAGGACAGATATGACAGGCTGAATTGCTGATATCTTATTTGTTAGATGACACCAGCGCTTAGGTTTTTTTTTTCTTGCCTGTGTGTTTACGTTATATACCTCATTGCACAAACCTTGAAGACCCAGCAGTTTTATGGTCCTGACCTTGGACCTGTGGGGAAATTAACAGCCAAAGAAATAACAAAGGGCCTCCACTTAAGTAGCACCTTTTAACCTTAGCACTTTATGACTTGTTTCTCACTCAGAAACCTGGGCTTCAGTTTCTTGCCAAAGGATGCTTCAGCTTGTGGAGCATCAAATCACCAGTCCTGCTAATAGTGCACAGTTTTGGATGTACCACCCGAATCACAGCCACCACGAACATTATTTGATGACTTCTTAAATGAAACAAAAGCTTTGTTAACAGAAACCTCATAAAGAGCGACTGATGGGCACCCACTGCCTAGGGCATTGACATAGCACAATTTTAAGACCCCAGTTTGCTTCATACAAAGTCTCTGCTGTGCTGAATGTCATCTGATAATATCATGGCTCCAGCAGCTGAAAATTGATTCATAGAGCTCAGATGATTTAATCACAAACATAAACAATTTTTGAAGGCAAAATCAATATTGCTGTAGATTACAACCCACTGTCTACAGGATTTGTGTCTGCTGCAGTGAGAGTCAGTGTGCAGGTAATATTAAAAAGCCCATTTGAAGTCTAGTTAAATTAATATTCTGACATGCATGCCCTTGAGTTTCCCTTTATCCCTGCCAGGAACCTGTTGAAAAACCTTTGCATGACAGTCTCAACAAATTAATAGCAGTGATACGGTTATAAATTCCACATTAAAACCCAAATGTTAAGCTCAACAAGTTGCTTTAGAAGTGTCTTGTTCTATCTCTGTTTCTTCAGCTGAGCTTCACATTATTTGCGGCTGGAGATTGACAGATTTCAATGAAATGAAAATAAAATTTTAACCCTAGTCTTTTGCAGGTGTGGGTTAAATTCTTGCCTCTAATTAGCTACGCATTCCTGCTCAGAGTACATGTGATCAGTAGTGTGTTGACTTCTGGTCTAAAGTATCAGTGAACCTTAATCTCAAATGGCAGCTGTTGTGCACTGTGTGTGCTTCTACTCCTGCCTAAAAGTGTTCTTGAAACACATTCAGCTGGAGAAGTCAAGTGAAAGCTGTTGTCATATTTTTAAAAGAGACAAGTGGAATTTTTGCCTAGAGGAAAAACGAGTGCTGGATTCAGTAAATGCAGGCTAACTAATGCAGAATATGTGCTGGAAAATTAAAGAAGTAATAAAAGAGTAGAGTACTTAAGGCAAAACGGGCAAGTAAACTTTGATGTATAAATGTAGAATCATCAGGAGAGTGGAAGAAGGGAAAGAGAAAAGCAAAGAGAGGAGGACAGAGGGAGGGAGAAAGGAAGTGGGATTGGCAAGAGCGATGGAGAGGGAGGAATGAACGAGGAGTCGCCCGTCAGAAAGAGAGAGAGAGAGAAACAGGAGGAGATCCAGAGAGATGGAAAGAGTGGGAGGGAGAAAAAGAGAGGACAGTGAGGCAGTTTGATCTTTTCTCTCCAGGATTTTGTCTGTGCTCAGTGGAGCTTTTCTTCCTCTGGAAAAACTTTCTCCTTCTGTCTTTTGCTCCTCATCCAGTCTTCTCTGACTCAGGTTTTCTCTCTTTCTGTGCATTTCTTTGTGCTGTCTACCATCAATTTCTCTATGACTTGAGCTATTCCATCCTCTATCTCCCCTTTTATTAAACTTTCGGTCCTTATCCCCGCCCTTCTTTCGATGGCCTCCACTCTCTGCATTCCTCCGCCTGACTTCATCAACCTATATTCTCCCAGGATGCATCTCTTCAAGGCGTGCTTTACTAAAACGGTACTGGAACAGAAAACAAGAGGAAGCTGGAATTATTCAGTTGTGTAGTTACCTCTTTGTCGACAGGACTGCATTTGTGTACTGCTCTTCTTTAATAAGCAGAGGATTATTATTATTTTTTTTTTAAGGTTTTGATAGGAAAAATGACGATGATCACGGGTAAAATTTAAATTTTGCAAAATCAGTTTTGCTTTTGAAATGTGGTGCTTAGTTAGAAATTAAAATTGTTTTGCAGCTTTTTGTTTCTTTTTGTGAATTATAAAATGTTAATAATTGGCAGTCTGAGTCAAAATGTTACATTTATTCTGTTGCTGCAATGCCTGGTATAATGTCTGCCTGTGTGTGTGTATATATATATTTTTTTTAAATTTTTTATGGCTTTTATATTTAATTGTTTCTAATAAATTTGTGTCTCTGTGTCTTCCCCGCAGAAGGCGGAGTCCAGAAACAGCAGAGGGAGCGTCGACAGGGAGGACGGCACACTACAAACACCGGTCAGTCACTCTGCGCACGCGCGTGTGTGTGTGTGTGTGTGTGCGTGCTTTGACATTTTGTTGGTGAACATTTTAAAATTGGATTCACTTGTGGTTTTGTTGAGCTGTGGAGTATGGTTGGACAAATGCTTGTGGTGCTAAGAAAAAAGTAATGGAAAGGTAGCAGAGAGATTATTT
>VUQS01002289.1:1432-16850 GCA_015108495.1 Heterochromis multidens | reverse complement strand
GGGTTTGAAAGCATGCTTCAGATAAACATGAAGAATGGGGTTGTACTCTCTCTCTCTGTGTGTGTGTGTGTGTGTGTGTGTGTGTGTGTGTGTGTGTGTGTGTGTGTTTGTGTGTGTGTGTGTTTAACCCCTACAGAAATTTCCCCAAATACACAAAAACAAAAATATGTGCTGAAGGCCTGAACCTCCACTTTCTGTCCTCAGAATGATTTCATGTCTTTTATTAATAATGTTTAGTACAAACAGACAGCTGCATGATGATGGACGTTTATCAATGACAAACTAACATGGGGAATTATCATCATTAAGGAAAGTGATTTAATCACTGAACGCACACTTGTTTTAATCGTAAGGACTTCAGGTACTTTTATTTTGGAGGGAACACAGATTAAACAAATTTAAATATGATTTCCCATGCTCCTTAGCAGCAGAGGTGGCGCTGAATGGACACAGCAGATTACTGTAGAGCGGACCGACAGACACTGGAAAATGAGTGTGTGGATATTATGTCTGCAAGCACAGAGAGAAAGTGTGTGTGTGTGTGTGTGTGTTAGCCAGAGGAGCAGCAGCCTCCGGCAGGCGTGGCCTGTGGTTCGTCGTCAACGATCTGTACACCCCGCCTACTCGATGCTGATTGGCTGGCTCCGTTGCCCTTCAACCTTTCCTCGGCCTGAGCCGTTTCCATCATCCCTGAAAACACAGCAGACGAGCGGAGAGTGAAAAAAAGTTCAGATCTTGAGTTTAAAGCCAACAAATCTTCAGCACCTTGTTGAATATTTACCATTAAGAATTAACACAGTCCTGAAGACAAAAGGGGGCCAGTACCAACAAGGTGTACCTAATAAAGTGTCCAGTGAGTGTAAATAAATAAAATACTAAAAATAAGTCTCTAAATTTGTTATTTTATTTCAAAAAATTACTGCATTTCTTCTCAAAGTTCACGTTTATATACAAAAACAGTAAATTGAGTACACAGAGCAGACTACAAAACTTATAACTAGGCAACTCCAACATGAGCTCCTCAGCTGAACGCATCTTAGTTAGCACACCGCCATCTGCTGCTTTGGAGGTGTAACTACAAAGCGACACAGACATTAAAAAAGACCAGATAAAGTGAGATACAGTGGATTTTATTTACAAAAAAACAAACATCTTCTTGTAACCTGCTGCTGATTTGGAGAAAAAGTAAGTTCTAATTTAAATGTTTGATTCTGAACATAAATTGAAATTTCCATTAAAGAAACGTCAGAAAAATGATAGTGATGGCGTTAATCAGAGTTGTTGGAAGGAAAAGCAGAATCGTGGTACATCTTTACTTTACAGGCTTTTTCCTGAGGGAGATAAAATTAGTGAGCTTTCCACCTGAACATAATAATCATTTCTAAGGATATGATTAATTATCTAATGTGAGAGGGACAAGCTGCCAGTCAAATGAAGAATCAATAACAAGGAAAACACCAAATGGTTTTATAATTCATGAATAATTTATTTATCTTGTGAAAGTTACTCTTTAAGCCACTAAAATTTAAAGTTTGCTGCTCTTTGATTTTTCGATTGATGCACTGACCAAAAAACTGAAAAAGGAAAAACCAACAGACAAGAAAAAAATATTTAAAACATTTATAAAGAAACTTTGAATCCCTTACTTAAGGAAACTGAAAGTTTTAAAAATGTGTCGGGTCTCACTTTTACAGAGATCCAGGAAGAGCTCCTCGATGCCTTTATTTAGCTTGGCTGATGTGTGGTAGTGTTTGGCTCCCACCGACTCGGCGTAACTGCACAAACACAAAGGAGAGATCTGCCTTTAAACTTGATTCAGGCTCAGAGGACACCGTCACTGCTCACAGCAGAGCAGCTCAGCGTGGAAAATATAACAAAATAATAATACTCACTGTGTGCTCTCTTTTTTATATTCACTAATAATAAAAATAATGATGACTAATAAACAGCAGCTGTTACCTCTCAGCCTCTTCCACTGAAACATGTCTGTCTTTATCCAAATCAATTTTATTACCTGTAGAGAAAGAAAACATTCAGTCACAAAGTAAATCTGAAGCAGGACACTTTCAAATCAAAGCTGTAGAAACTGGCTTTCTGCTACTCGTATCTGTGATCTCATTGTTTCAGTCACTGCCCAGAGCTCATAGCCAGAGTGTGGGAATGTGGATCAACCGGTAAATCACCAGCTTTGCTTTCACGCTCTCTCTTCACCACAACAGATCGGTACAGCGTCAACATCTCACTCGCTTCCTCCTTCACTCACTCATGAACAAAATCCAGAGATACCTGAACTTCTCCACTTGGGGCAGCAACTCATTTCCAACCTGGAGTGAACACTCCCACCCTTCTCCGACCGAGAACCACGGCTTCAGACGTGCCACTTCACATCTGACCTCGCCCCAGTGTGAGCTGGAGGTCGCTGCTCGATGACGCCAAAGAACCACATCATCTGCAAAAAGATGAGATCCTGAGACCACCAACCCCCTCCGCCCCGTGGCTGTGCCTAGAAATTCTGTCCATAAAAACTGTGAATAAAATCCAAGACAAAGAGCGGCACCGAGAACGAGTGTGACTTATTGCCAATGATGCAAACCAAGCTCTCACCGCGGCTGTACCGGGACCGGATAGCACACAACATCAGGCCGATACTCCTGAAGCACCCCAACAGGACACCCCGAGGGGCGCAGTAAACTCCCAAAAACCTCAAATATCCCCAAGAGGATAAAGAGCTGCTTCAGTGTTTCTCAACCAAGACAAAAAAACCACACAGTTCCCCATGAATCTGAGGTTCAACCAACAAACAGACTCTGCTCTCCAGTATCTCGGCACAGACCTTCCCAGGGAGGCTGAGGAGTGCAATTCCCCCTGAAGCTGGAACACATCATCCAGTCCCCGTTCTTAAAAAGCCAATCCAGAGGCACCGTCCCAGCCTTTCACGAGACGTTGCTGTAGGACTTTACTGATACTTATACAAAGCAAGGAAACCAAACACAACATTGCAGCTTAATCACCTGCATTTAATCATAGAGCTCTGCAGCCTTAGAATCAAGACTCCACTTGCCATTTCCAAGGATGGGAACAGGCATTCATTCAAACTTTTAGACAGAAAGCTGAGCGAGCACCTTCAATCTGATCCACTGATATAAAGACTGATTATACATCTCCATGACGTTGCAGCTTCTTTCTGCATCAACTCTAAAACTGAGTTAATATTTACTACTTATGCTCTCTTTTAGCTCTGTTTGGGTCTCCACCAGCCACTGAGGGAAACATATACCTTCTGAAGTGTACAGAAATGCATTGTGAAAAACTAAATACTGAGTGTTAAAGCTGAGAAGTTATTTTCTCAGCCAGTGTTAGCTCCATGTAAATCCAGCCAAGCTGACTGTGACGTCTATTTATAGATGCAAACACCCACAGTAATGATTTGAATATTTCTGTGCAGGGTGCAGGCATCTGAACTGTGAACTGGATTTAACAGGTACATTAACAATCCAACACTTAGCTCAGCTCAGAGGGAGCACTCTGAAGAGCAGCCTCATGTGACGTGGTGCCTAATTAAAACCAAAGATCACATTTCCAAACAGCAGATTTGATAACTGCAGCTCTGCCGCTGTACGATCGGGTCCAAACACATGACAAACGCAACATCACCAACATAATCCAGTTACAACACTGCAGAAGTTTCCCCCATGAAGCCACACACGGACTAATAACATGATATTTAGCAGCTATGGCAACAGGAGCAACAGAAGCAACAGAAGAGGCCCAAACATCCAGTTTGCGTGACATGAAATCTTAAAAACAAACGCTGCTCATGAGGCTTATTTTCCTCTGTTTCTTCTCAGCTTGTGTTTTTAAATGCAACAGACCACTGACCAAAGTTCAAATCTAGAAAACAAAAACCTCAGAAAACGACTGATATTAAAATTAAGCTGCTGCTGAAGCCTTAAAGGACCATTCTGGTTTATTTTAGCCAGTTTATTTCCTATTAATGTGTCTGTTGTGTCTCTAGGGCTGAAAGATGAAGCCAGTGTGGAGGTGCCAAACACTGCAGTTCCTCTAATGTCCAGCAGAGGCTCCAGCAGTGAGTCAGTCCCCATAGACTCCCATTAAAATGAACTTTACAGCAGAAATAAACATGTTTACAGCCTGTGACAAAACCTGGACTCTGAAGCTCATTTATTTTTATATCATTATAACTCCTTTGTTTGCATTTTGTTAAGGCTTAAAGTTTGCATTATTAGGGCTGTGGCCTCTTTGACTGACAGGTGGATGGCGACACAGGCGGCTGTAGCTGCTAGCTGTCTGCTAGGCTTCACCTCAGCTAACTGGAGTCCCTGAACTGGACGTCTGGACTGTGTTTGTGCTGTTGGAGCCTTTTTAATGCAGTTATCTGACCAATAATATGGCTGCTGTGCAGTTAATTATACTAACAGACCACATTTAAACATCTGTATGGAAATATTTAAACCCTGTCCAGTAAATTAAGCTCAATTTTGACAGTTTTTTTTTTCTACACGTTTAATCTTTAAGTCACCATCCATATATTTATATCTACGATCATGATATTTTTTAATTGTAAAAGTGCTTCCTACCATGAATTGAAATTCTTCTCCTACAACATTTCATAGTTTACAGGAATCAGCCCGTTGGTGTGGCGAGGACGAAGGAAAGTTGTGTGAAATATATGATTTTTTTTTAACATTATAAGCTTTGATTTTCTCATAATTTTCCCGCTTCTAATCACTACTTTGCAGTCTTTAGCAGTGAGCCATGACTAACAGACCTACAGAAGCTTGAGGGAGATATTTAAGAACAAAAGCTTATCTCTGTGAATTCACAGTCTGGTTAACTGCTTTTTGAAAAAAAGTGACTGAAGACAATAATTAGAATATTTTAGAACATCTGTCATAAATACCAGAAACAGCATAAGTTTGATAAACTAGAGCCTTTTAAAAAAGTACTGTAGTAAAAAAACATAACAGAGTAATAAAAGATACCACTCGGTCATTACAAGAGCTTTGCTGCTCGAGGGTAAACCGAGTAAATTTGCTACGAGCATCCCAGCTATCAAAATGTTATCACTTCCCATCTCTGCTGTAGATGGTGTTGAATCTCTGTAAGACCAGCAGACCAAACACTGAAGTCCTGAAGCAGCAAGCAGAATGAAGGCGGTAATCACAACACACACATTAATGGAAACACACCTATTTAAAATAAACCAAAATGCTTCTTTAAACTTTTAATAACTAATATTTTTGGCCACTTGTTTTTCAGCGCCTGCATATCATTAAGTTATTTATTTATTTCCATAAAGAAATTGTTCTAATTTTGACTAATGTTTGTATCCATCTGGTGAATTTAAGACCAATGAAGTCTTTTAGCTCTTTTTTTGGGTCTCGACCAGCTCCTAACTTTCAGATAACTTACCTACTATACATAAACAAATCTCATTCCCCAACATTTTCCTCAACTCTTTCACCCAGTTCTTCACCTGCAACGACAGGACAACAGACAAACACATCCATCATAAAACCAAAATACAAAGAGGAACTGAAAGAGCTTGGATAGTAGGAGGTAATGGAGAAAAGAGCAACAATATGATCAGAATTAACACTCTGAGAAACAAAGAGTTTAACACTGATGGACAAACTAAACTTTTTATTTCTCTTTTCTAAGAGAAATAAACTCTACCTTAATATTTAATCACTGTCATGGACCTCATCTTAAAACTAGAAATACACTGATTGCAATTTTCAGTTTTTATCCCAAAAACTATAATTAAATAATTCAGTAAATAACACTTCTTTAATTTAGATTTCAATTTATGTGCATAACAAACACTGAGCATTTTGGATTGACCATTTTCAATCCAAAGAGTCATGTGATCACTAGCAGCCATGCAAACAGACAAAAAGCTGATTTTAGATTTTATGTAAATTCTTTAAAGAGACACTAAACTTCCTGGATGGACTGCAAAGCATTATGGCTACACCAAGGGTATGGATAAAAGTACATATAACTGTTTTTTTAATAATTTATTGTTCATCAGAAACAATGACTTCAGCCTCAGAGGCTTTTAAAACTAAAACACTTCAGCAAATTGATGAAAAAGTCCTTGTTTCTTCTTCAGCTTTCTCAATTTAAGTTAATCAACATACACATTCATTTTTTACAAAAAAGGAACGTCAGAGTCCAAGACTGCAGAGACTAAAAGTGTCCTTGTTACAAATATTACATGTCTTATTAAAAAAAAATCTGTTTTTATGACGATGGGTTATTAAACTTAAACGTACCTTCTGAAAGGAGTCTTCGTCTGTTATGTCGTACACTAGTATGGCTCCATTGGAGTCTCTGTAGTAGATGGGACCTAACGCATGAAAACGCTCCTGACCTGCTGTGTCCTGCACCAAACAAAGTTAACAGCTGAACTTTATTCAGAAGGTCAGTGGAATAAAAACGGCTTCAAACGCTGCCTTACCCATATGGCGAGGTTTACTCTTTTTCCTGTGATGTTCAGCTTCTTTGTGAGGAAGGACGCCTGCAGAGGAAGAGGAGGACATGATTATTTTAACAATTTCACAGACTAAATTTGACTGAAGAGGAGTTTAAATGATCTCAATAAGTAAAAAACACAGATTAATACTGACAATAACTGTACTGTATTAATTATATTAATAGAATGGATTAAATGCTAAACAAGATGCACTAAATAAAATAAAATGACTACACAGTAGAATATCTCAATAAAATAATATTAAAAACATTAAATAAGGTAGCTCAACAACTAAAAAACATGAAATAAAATAGAATAAAATGCTAAATAAGATACTAAACTGAATAAATTGGCTAAATAAAAAAAATCTAAACAAAATAAAATAAGGTAGCACACCAAGTAGATTCTATATCACAAACCCAATTCCAAAAAAGGGGTGCTGTGTAAATGTGAATAAAAACTGAATGCAATGATTTACAAATGTCATAAACTTATATTCACAATAGATCATAGAAAATATATCAAATGTTTAAAGTGAGAAAATGTACCATTAAAAAAATAAAAAATAAAGTCATTTTGGATTTGATGGAAGCAAATCTCATAAAAGTTGGTACAGGGTCATGTTTCCCACTGTGCAGCATCCCTTCTTCTAACAGTCTGTAACCGTCTGTGAACTGAGGAGAGCAGCTGCTGGGCTTCTGGGAGACGAATGTTGTCCCATTCTTATCTGATAGAGGATTCAAGCTGCTCAGCAGTCCTGGGTCTTCTTTGTCGTATTTTTCATTTCATGATGCTCCAAATGTTCTCAGGTGGTGAAAGGTCTGGACTGCAGGGAGGCCAGTTCAGCACCCGGACTCTCCTACTATGAAGTCACGCTGTTGGAATAGATCCAGTATGCAGTTTAGCAACGTCCTGCTGAAAGACACATCATCGCGTCATCTGGATGGGAGGATATGTTGCTCTAAACCCTGTATATAGCTTTCAGCATTGATGGTGCCTTTCCAGATGTGCATTAGTACCTATGGAACTGCAGCTTGCACAACCATACCATCAGAGATGCAGGCTTTGAAGTGCTCCTGAGCCCATGCACTGTTTTTAATGCAGTGCTGCCTGAGGGCCTGAAGATCACGGGCGTCGAATATTGCACACAGAGATTTCTCCACATCTCTATTATGTGCTACAGATGATGAGATATTTAAAGTCTTCACAACTTTCCATTGAGGAACATTATTCTGAAATTGTTCCACTATTTTTAGCTCTAAGATGCTCTTTTTATACCCGGTCATGTTACTGACCTGTTGCCAATTAAGCTTGTTGAAAATGGCACATTTTCTCAGTTTAAATATTTGATATGTTTTCTATGTTCTCTTGTGAATAAAATATGGATTTTTGAGATTTGTAAATCATTGCATTCTGTTTTTAATTTACATTTTACACAGCGTCCCACTTTTTGGGGGGATTGTGGTTGTAAATGCAAAATAAAATAAAATATAAATTGATACTAAACATAGTAGGAAAAAAATCACAAGATTGGCAGATGGTGAAATAGATGAAGACGTTTTTAGTTTGGAGCAGTCTAACATGGGTTTATTTTAGATCGTTTTAAAATTGTCTTTTATTGAAACTGTTTCAGGTCTGTGCACATGTCGTTTTACCAGAAATTACACCAAACATTTACAAGCATCTCTGTTGAAATCAGCTTTTGTAACTTCTCACATTTTACCACAAGAACATCTGCGAGTTTCAGTTTAACCTGTGAACTGATTTCAGCTGATAGTCTGCTCAACGATAAGAAACCAAAGACCAAAGTCCTGCTGGGCAGCAGGTCGTGTTTTTTTCCCCTCTGTCTCAGTCATATATGATTTATCGAAGCGTTCGGTGGGAACGTCAAAACCAAGATTAAGATTTCAACGTCAGCAGCAGAATTTATGTGAAGGCTGGAGGGAGCAGAGGGAGGAAGATGAGGAGAGATTTATGGCAGAGACGTGAGAGGAAGGCTGAGAGCAGGACTGTAACAGTCTGTGGTTAAAGTCAGGAATTAGTGTGTAAATGTGAATGTGACGTCGATCAGCTGACTGCGCTGCTCGACCAGTGCTCTGACCTCGGAGGTTTAAACCTGACCTACGGAGGACCAAACCTGCCAAAAATGAAATCAATACGTAAATGATTAACTCCTCTGTTGGTTTACTTTCCTATTTAATTTTAAAATTTCTGCATTTGTTTTCCTTTTGTGCGTTTCCTCTGTTTACTTCCCCAGACTTAATTATTTTAACAGAAATGTTTGCCAGATAACTAAGGCGCTGAGCTAATCCAGCTGAAACTAAATCTATCAACCAAAGTGTTTTACTCAGGGTGGGTTAATGTTCCAGTCAGCTGCAAGAACACACACTTATCAGACCCCTCAATTACTTAAAAATAACCACGGGTTGAACCAGTTTTATCATTTTAATTCAAAGTATTGGTCCTGGACAAATTTACAGCAGGTGAAACACAACAGGAAATAGTTTAAACACTTTAAACTCAGAGAGATGTTCATCAGTGACCCTGCTGATGATCATCATCTAAACATCATTAAATCCTTCTGAACTGACAGTGGATGAATGGAAAAATACGTTCAAACAGCCACATTTCTTTCCAGTCCCATGACAAACCATGACAGTTTAATAATGCAGAGCTCGTGCTGCTGAAAACAAACCATCACCAGCCTCAGGAAGTTTCTCCTGCATCTCCTGATCCTCTCATCTAAAGCCGAGAACACCGAGACGCTTCGTTTAACGCTCGAGCTGCGTTCACGCTTTGATGTTTGAGCAGAACTACGGCTCATCTTTAAGCAGCAGTGAGATTATCCTTCATCTGCTGCCAGCAGACTCTCTGGAATCAGCTGGGATGCCCCTCTATACGTCACATGTCAGTGAGCATAAACCTGAGCCCTGCAGCTATGAGGTCACGGATCGTTCCCAAGACCATGTGACCGTGATGCTGTCCACAAAGAACCTGGAGGTGTCGCTGATCCCTGTCCTGCTGTCCTCACAGAGGGTCCTCCAAACAGCCGAGGCCAAGAAGGAAACACAAAGACCGCATTTTTATTCTGGGGTGAATTTAGTTTGAGGTGAACCCACATCCTGACCCAGTCTACAAGTAGTGATAGCCTACATTTCCCAGAATGCCTTTCTGCAACTCCACACATCTTCATCGACGGGACTTTTAAACGCTAAAAGTGGAAATTTGCTTCGTCAAACCAGTACAGGTTCATTCTAGTGTTGGCAATTTCACTTTACATTCAACAATTATGAAAACAAGATCATTTTTGTTATGAAGCTCTCATTTTGTCAAGTGTCATAATTCAAGCACACCTCTTTGCTGTGCAGCGGTGCACCTTCACCCATCAACAGAAGCTCAGACTCACTCAAAGATGCCTGACAGAGAGTCTCTGCTCAGCAAGATGGAGCTAAAGGAAGTAAAGGCTTCTGTGGGTGAACCTGTAGAAGGATCTGCAGCTGCCTTCACCTCACAGGGTCTCATCTTCGCTGGTCAGGGAACAACTACATTCCAGAAAAACTGTCTCCCCAGCCACCTTTATGTCTTTTTTCCTTTGTTTTCTATTTAAATTATGTTTCAAGTTCACTTGAAGATCGATAAATCCATAAGGTTCAAAAATAACTTAATAAATAAAGTGTGGTGAATTATCAAGAGCACAATTAGGGATGGACTGATCCAACATTTGGACCTGATATCGGTCTGATCCTGACTCAAACAGCTGGGTCAGGTATCAGCGACTGGCTGAGGCTCAGAGGCCGGAGGAACGTCTGTAAGTCATTAGCAGCAACATGGAAACACTGCAGAGGACTTTCCTGCTGCTTCTTCTGAGTTTCTGCTCCTCGGCGAGATGTTTGAGCAGCACGTTTACGCCTGCAGCAGAGTCCTGACAGCAGAGCAGCCGGGACTCGCTCCATCTTTCAATTTCATTTGACTCTCAGATAATGATAATATTTAACACATTAATGGAGAAATGAGGGGAAAAACGCCACGACTGGAAAGGCATCACCAATCACTCCGACCATCGTCGACTTCCAACATCACCGGCCAACAGCACAACGCTATGACAACAAGTGAGGGGCGGATCTGAGTGAGAAACTGAGACATCACACGCTCATACAGTAGCAGCTGGTCAATCACAAGGTAGCCCCGCCCTAAATCAGCCCCAGCTCTCTGGTCCTTTATGACTCTAATATGGCCATAATTTACAAAATGAATATCATGTTTAATTCAGTAAGACTTTAAACTACAGTCTGAGGTCATAAAGTGATCAGGAAAGTGTTTCCTGAGCTCATAGAGGACGTTAGAAGAAGGGCTAGCGTCCCACAGACTTCTATGCAATCAGCAGGAGTCTCCCCCTGCTGGCCATTAGAAAGAATGCAGGTTTGAGGCACCTCAGCTTCAAGTAAAGTAAGCGTCCTCTTATTTTATTTTTTTAATTTACCCTTCACTTGTTTATGCTTTTATTTTTATAGGTTGTTTCACCTGTTTCACTCCTTGTCTCCTGACCTCTCTTTCCTCACGTGTCCTGTCTCTACTGCACCAATAAAATCTTTTTTAAAAGCCCTTTTAAAGGGTTTGGGGGTTTCCTGTGGGGCCACAGCTACGATTTCCCCTCTCCCCGACCCCCCGACCCCCCGTGGAGACTAAAGCAGCTGTGCTGAGAGCACCTGCGAGTGAAGTCAGGAGGATTTTCTGGTTGTTTATGACCGTAAATCTCCCGGAAAAACACCTGATTTTCACCTCCGTCATCGGATCCGGTTACAGCAACAACACCGCCGCTGTGTCGCAATAACTCCGCTCTCCCGGGAGGCTCGGGCCAGGAAACACAGGACCCCCCCCAGCAGAGCGCGGTGACCGGCTCGTCCCCGGCTCGTCCCCGGCTCCTCCGCCCCTCTTACCTGTAGAGTTGTGATGTGTTTGTCGTTGAATTTGTTCTCGCAGTATCTGAGCACCAGCGACGTCTTCCCCACGCAGCCTTCCCCAAGCAGCACCACCTTGAACGAATAGGTCTTGCCGCTGTTCGCCGCCCCTCCTGCCGCCATGGCTGGCAGTTAAAACTCGCACGAATCCTCCGCGTTTTATCCGGAAAAACGGGCGTTTCAAAGCTAGCGCCGCTAATGCTAACCCAGTCGGAAAGGAAGTCCTGCGCAGCTCACATCGGCTTCCGACTTCAAAAAAGGAGCTAAAATCATGAGAGGGACAGCTCGACAGCACACACGGACCCGACTTTTATCAGAATCTACCCGCAGCTCGGAGGGAAGCGGGTCCAAACCCGGAGACAGATCCCGTTTCAGCCTGTGACCAAAGCCTGATTTCACCCAACTAATGGCGTCTCTCTCAGCTAACAGTTAGCCGGCTAGCTCAACCGAAGATCGTCTATGTCCGGAAGGAGGGCTCACTGAGCGCGGAGGAAACCCTCCCTTTGTTTTCTGCAAACACAGAACACACGGAGTGTAATGGAAATATTATGTAAGCAAGTAGTTACGATTAAAACATGTTCATGTAGAGCCACATGTTTACCTAGAAAACCAAAATTAGTTTTTAAAAGCAAAAAATAAACAAAGATAGATGCCGAAGCAAAAAGGTTTAACATTAAAGGTCTAAAAACAAACATTTTTAAATAATAATAAAAATAAATGCAATCAAAACTTTGATTAAAAAAGACTAAATGGTGTTTTTTAGATAATGATGATAAATCAGTAGAAATTTAAAGAGTCAAAATAACCGAATTTCATATGAGAGAAACATGAAAACTGTGATTAAAAAAACTTTATAGAAAGTCAAAATATCAAATAAAAAACTGAAAATTTGACTTGAAAATGCAAAAATGAAATGTCACATTAGAAATAAAGGCAGCGGGGCTTTATTGTGTCAAAATTAGAACCGAGAGAAGTAAAAATAAAATAAAAATTAAGAAATCAGACTTTAACAGGATCACCTGGAGTGACCAGGATGCACAGGATTAGAAATGATTAGAAATGATTAGCAATGAGGAACAGCTCAGGTTAGAGGTGTGAGGCTGAGGTGGTTTGGACATGTGCAGAGGACGGACAGTGGATGATGAAGATGGAGCTGCCAGGCAGGAGGAAAAGAGGAAGACCTCAGAGAAGATTCATGGATGTGGTGAAGGAGGACATGCAGATGGTTGGTGTGACAGAGGAGGATGCTGGGATAGGAGGAGATGGAGGCAGATGATCCTAAAGGGAGCAAGGATCACCTGAAGAAGTCTAAACAGTCAGATAAACCTGTAACATTCAGGACAAAAGAGAAAATTTCAAACTAATTAAACTGGGAGCCAAAATAATGGCGTAAAATATCAAAATGAAGATTAAAAGTGAAAAAGGGGGCAAAATAAAATGTAAAAATTATTGATTGATTGATTGACTGTTTATTTACCAATAATATTAAAAGTTGACTTCTTTATTTTATATATTTATTTTCTGATCTTTTCCTGCTGTAAATTGTCTCCCTTGTTTGCTGGCCGGACCTGGAGTTTCTGGGTCTCAGGAGTGGCAGCAGAGTGAGAGCTCTTCGCTGCGGACTCTTCTCTGCAGCCTCACATGATGAGCTCCGTCAGCGCTGCTGGAGTTTGTGCTGCGGGCTCATCTCAGACTGTACAACATATTTATGTTTAATATTTAACAACAGCCAACATCTGAGCTAAAAAGGGACATTTTTACAGCACAAGTCAAAAACATGAGACAACAACTAAACATCCGTATTTGCTGAGTCAGAATTATGAGAAAACATTTAAAATATGAAGTAAAAGGTCAATTTTCAGATGAGCTCTCACAATGTTTAGCTATTTTTTTTATGAGATATAAAGATTATTATTTATAAAGTGATTATTTCACATAAAAATCGTGATCTAAACAGCTGAAATTTTAAAAAGCTAATTATGAGACAAAAAGTAAAACACATTTGATCCATAATTCAAAATTATGACAATTATGTTACATTTTTCAAATTCTGAAATATATAGATTTGACTTTCTAAGTTAAAATCACGAGATAAAACTGCAAAAAAGTACAAAATTTCCTGTCTCTACTGCACCCCACACTGGGTGTGGGGACTTTCTGTGGAGCCCTAACAACTGCAAAGGGGGCATTTACAATAAAATTTGAGCTAAATAATAATAATATAAATGTATTAATTAAAACAAAGCTAAAAAGTGATATTTTAACATAAGAAGTACTAAATATGACATAAAAACCATGAATATCGACTGATTAGGTCAAAATTAGGAAAGAAAAATGGTTCAAAGAGATTTAATTAAACATCTTTTATGAAAATATTAGTTGATTTAGTTGGTCATGAGCTAAAACCTATATTTTTAGATAACAAAGGTCAAGAGTTGAGCTTATCAAGTCAAATTTATGAGATAAAAACTGAAAATGTTGACCTGCTAAGTCAAATTATAAGTCAAATATTTACCTTTTTAAGTCGAAAATATCTATATCTATATATGAAATTTAAAAAGTCAAACGTTCAGTAACTCAAACATCCATCATGCTTTGCGTGTTATTGTTCATATAAGTTGCTGCTGATGAAATATGAACAGCTGTCATGTGGAGTTTAACAGCCCTGACCTGAAACTGATTCCTCTTATTGGACGGCTTCAAGGATGCAAGGAAACTTAAAAAAAAAAAAAAAAAAACAACCAAAAAATCCCCAAAAAACTTGTTTTTCTGTCTCTGACTGCGGTGAAGCTGCTCAGCCACTAGAGGTCAGAGTCTCACTGAAAACAGAAACGCATTCAACTTTAGGAGGGTGGAAGAAAAGAGAACAAAAGATGCCAAACAACCTCATGTACAAAGAAGCACAAAAAGACCAGAGACAGACCTAAAGTGACCACAGAGAGGACACAAAGCATCAAACAAGGCAAACTAAAAAGGAACACATGCAAAATGACACAAAGAAAAACAGAGTGACCACAAAAAGATGCAAAAAATATGGAAATAAACAAAAATAGACTGAAACGTGACACTGAAGGAAAGAAAAGACGTGTAAAACCAGAGAGAGAGAGACAAAAATATCAACAGAAACCTGAAAAACAAACACAAAAGAAGCAAAGAATAGAAAAAGAGATGCAAAATGATCAGAAATATACTGAAAATGACAGTAAAGACATAAAATGATGCTAAAGAGAAACAAGAAAAAGAACTTGAAATAACAACAAATGCAACCAAACCAAAAGGAAACAGATGGAAAGGAGGTTAGGTGCAGGTGTGTTACAGGCAAACTTATTGAATATGTCATCACAGAAATAAACTGCACGATAACTGAATGATTAATATGAGTTTGTATATCAGGATTGGGAGTCTTTCATTTAAACTCAGTGATATTTATCACGATGACCCAGAAGAAGTGAAGCAACCTGGTTCCAAAATAAATAAATACCTTCATAAATAATCTGATTTTTTTTTCTTGTAAATTTATAACTTTGATCTCCTGAATTTTTCTTCTGAATCTTTCCCCCATTTTTTTTTTGTTTGTTTGTTTGTTTTGTTTCTTTTTCTTTTTCTCCAATGACCTGAATTCAACATTTGTCCTTTAAATAAACAAAAGGACAGAAATCTTTCCTGGTTTCACACAGATTACTTCATACTGTTGCATCACTGCTTTACTGCTGTGTGTGTGTGTGTGTTAGTGAGAGAGAGAAACAAAGACAGATAACCATTATATCTCACCTTTACTTCACCTGCACACCTCCCCGCGCCCCAGACACACACTTTCTAAAGACTTTGTGTCTTATTTCCATGAAACACACGGCAGGATCTCAGAACTGCTAATCATTAACTTTAAATCAGTGTACACGTCGATCTGACTTCATGAGGACCAAAGTCATTTTCAGGCCTTGTGAGGACATGTTGTCCAAAA
>VUQS01002287.1:11889-22656 GCA_015108495.1 Heterochromis multidens | reverse complement strand
GTTCAGTAACCAAAAAAAAAAAGAAAACTGATTTATAAATGTTAACTTGCTGTTGCTCAGAAGTTGCCTGTTATAATGTTATGATCGTGGCTCTGGACTCTGAGGCTAACTTGTTTTTCTATAACAAACTAGATAAAACGTTAATGCCCTGTCAGTGGCAAATGGCTTTGGTTTTCTATTTGATTTGGTTACATTAATCTTAGAGTTGAGATTTACAAGAAATACTTTACCTGCTATTGTGAAAGGGAATACTGCTGTTAAAAAACACTTCATTTGTTTAAAGCAATTGGAAACCAAATGTTATTGCACTTTTGTTCATATAGCAGTATTTTAAAATAAAAGTACAGAATACACTACTTTTGAATTCATTATTGAATTTAGCGCATAACAATGCGATTAATCACAGAAAAATCATGCGATTAATCGCGATTAAAATTTTTAATTGTTGCCCAGCACTAAAAATAACATACACAAATAACTACACGGAGCTGCAACAATCATCTTTTTTGGTTCAAAAAACCCAAGTATTAGTTACCGGACAAAACAGCTGGCCAGAAAGCTACCTGCCGCATTGGTCTGATGCTGACTGACCTGCCTATTCAATTTGGATATTATTATTTTGTTAAAAAATAAAGTTATAATAATAATTACAAAGGTGATTGAAAAAAAAAAAGGTCTGCCTGAACAGTGCAGCAGACCTGTGGTGTTTATGATCTCTGCCCTCTTCAATACAGCTGTTCTAAATAGCTGCAGCAATTTAAACAGAGACTGGTGTTTAAAGGTAAAAATAACATAATTCTCTGTGACATTATTCTCCGCCATTCTTTGCACTTTGACCCTGATTATAACATATCATCTACCACTGACAATGTGAGGCACTGATTTAGAATGACACAGGAGCATCATATGATAACTTAACAACATGAAGCTCTGAATTTACTGGAAGAATAACCTATTGTTCCAGATTTATCATCTGTAAACCTATAAACCTTATGTGAGGGCGGCCATTTTGACACACAAGTCCAAGACAATGTGTGTCACATGATTCAAATCATCAAATCCAAAGTTTTAGTTATTTATTATTTCAGTTTTCAGCTGATTTCACACATTGGTTAAATAACCAAAATGATTAACCTTTTTGTTACAGATTAGAGTCACTAACATAAGCTTGATCACTGAATAAAGTCAAAAGTATAGACAGATTATTACTTGTCTAAGTAACTGAAAATGAATTCTACACTTACATTTATCGGGTAGCAACAAACACTACCTCAGAAGGATGAATATTTGCTGTTTTTCTATTTAATGTATAGGTAGTTTGCTAATAGGCTACAGCTTGATAAGCCAAAATAATAGTAGGTTAACTAGGACTAACACATGCTAAAGCTAAAAAAAATAGCTGGCCATAAGAAATATTAAAAGCTACAGCAGCTTTTAGGATGTAGCCATAAATCACTACAGCTAACTAGTATGTAAACTTTCCTGCTAATATTGTAAGTTTTTATATAGCCTTGAGCAACAGCATTTTGCTACTATTGGTGTTTTTCTTTATCTTCATGTATTTAGTTTTGGCCTTGGTATCTAAAGGAAATTTTAAAAAGCTTTTTCTCTCTTTTGTTTTTTTACATGAGGTTCACAGTAATGTCACCCCTAAGATCAACTGTCTGGCTTGACTGGATGATGCCTGAATGACTGCTACAATGAAATAAAATTCTGTTTGACCTTGCAACAGAGCCTAAATGAAGCCTGAGCATCTGATTTCAAGGTTGCAGAGGACACACAAGCAAGAAAGGATGCTTTAATGAGGCACTATACAGAGAGAATATTATAGTTTTTCTCTATAAAAAAAAGCAGAAAAAGTAACCTTGGGATTAATATCACTGTCACCAGCTGTTTTAGTATGCTCAGACTGTTGAGAGTGTTTGATTACATATGCAGAGTTGTGGATGAAATTTTGCAAATTGAAAGAAAATCTTTATGGGGATGTAAAAATGTTAATGTAGGATTAGCGGTAGTTAGAATGGAGGTCAGCTGACTTTCAGTTGTTCACTTACTGAAGCAAAACCTTCACTGTATATGCTCAGTCCTTGCTCAAATCAAGGACCCTTCTGTATATTTTTGATCCTTATTTGTATCTCAGTATTTAAATAACATCAGTGGTAACTAATTGTGGAAAATCCAATCAAAAAATCATTGAGCATGGGATAATCTTTGACAAATATTTTTAAAACATGGGTGCTGTCAAAGGGAGAAGAAATATTATAAATAAATAAATATATTCCATAGTGTGAATCATGGGAATCTATTGTAGAAAAGTCCAAAAATAAAAAATATGGAGATTGAAATAAGCACTTGCACTAACCACATTTTAGATCATAAACTCATGGTTTAAAAAGACCAGTGCTGCATTGTTGTTCACAAACTAAAGATTCTTGCAAAGTGAGAAGTCCTTTGAAACACTGAAAATCTAAAGACAAAAAGAACCTTGATTCAAAAACATCACAGCAGAGGAAAGAAACTAAATCCTTTCTTCTCTGCAGGAGAACAAACTTCAGCGGAAGAACTGAACCATTTAGAGCTTCTCTACAAGAACAAATACAAATATAAAAGCTTGTTTACTAAGAGTCACAACCACCGCTGGCATGGTATATTTTTATATTCATATACATACAACATGTGCATGCATGCTTGTGTATGTGTGGGTGCGTGTCCAGGAGACTGAAGAGGAATAT
This sequence comes from Heterochromis multidens, assembly GCA_015108495.1. Classification (NCBI taxonomy): domain Eukaryota; kingdom Metazoa; phylum Chordata; class Actinopteri; order Cichliformes; family Cichlidae; genus Heterochromis; species Heterochromis multidens. The sequence continues at coordinate 19,924 of VUQS01002287.1, read as the reverse complement.
GAATAAAGCAAATATGTGCATGATTGGCCAAAGGCGTGGTCAAACAGAGTGTCAAACAAACTGTTGGATAAAACAAAGGAAGAAAGGGAAAAACGCAACCTAAACATGGTCTGTCGATTCAATCTGACGGCTTCTCGGCAAACTAAATCCCTAATCTCATCTCATCTCATTTCTCTGAAGTATCCGGTGATGAGCTCAAAGGAGGCTGATGTGCACTGGCAGCTATTTCTGTGACTAACACACCACCACCATTGCACACACACATACGACTGTTAATGTAGCAGAAATGCTAGAAAAGCAATCAAAGTCTGCTGGTGTCTCATAAGAAGGTGACTCAACACAACAATGCATTGTATCAGAACATATACTATACTTTGGCTTTGGTGCTTTTACTGTATCTTCTGATAATTTCAACATCTGAACATGCCCATAGCTTTGGGAAAGAAAAGAGAACAAAAACTAGGTCGAGCTCTCGGATTGGTTGACAAATCACCCCCTATCACGAAACAACGAATGACTGAATGAGTGCAATGAAATGAGTCTCCTCCCCTAATGCACAGACAAATATCCAGAGCGCATAAGCACAGCTGACTTTGAAAATGCAAACGACTGGTCAAGGCAAATTTGGCTCCCTGTCTCCCCATAATGCAGTGGGGCAGGCTTGGACTGAGATGGGTGTGGTGAGGCTGCTCCAAATCTGTGCTCCCTTTTCTGTTCTCTTTGCTCATTTCTGCAGCCGAGCGAATGTCTCAGTGGGAGGAAAGAAAAATTCCAATTACTTCTCTAACTATCTAATTATTTCATTATGTGGTGGTGAGCAGGAAGGAGGATGAAGATGTCTCTCTGCGTTTCCTTTCATCTTCTGCTGATGACACCTGAAACTATTACCTCTCTGCTCAGTCCCTCTGCTATGGTTTCTAGTCATGCTGTCAAGTATTTATAGCCGCTTTTGTCGTCTTCATTTTTTTTGACCTCCAACACAAACATTCAACACTTCTTGAATTTTAGCTCTTCTGGTTTTGCATGTGTTTCCTCTCTCCCTGTCTCTTTAAGGCACCCTGTGAGAGAAAAAAGTGAGAAGAAAAGGAGGTGCAGGCGTATGAAGCCACATATGAAAGTGCTAACAAGAAGCTAACTGAAAACAATTAAAGGAGAAATGGGGAATTTGTGCATTAGTGCAAATGATGGACTATGTAAGCCAGGGACTCCTGGGGGCAAGCAGATAGTGGTGATTACTGAAGTATTAGAGAATGGGAGTGGTACTCTGTGTATTCTTTTATTTTCTGCCAATTACTTTGTCAGCTAATGTGGTAAACTGTAGGGGTGTGAAGGAGGAAAAGACGAGTGGACTGATGCTAAACAGGAGGGTGTGACTTTTTAATATTTCTGTATGATGATTTACAGTTTAGGATTTGACAAGCAACACTATTGTATTTCGAACTGAAATTTAATCTGAATAAATCACTAGAGAAACATACCCTAAGTATACTAACCAAGACAAAAAACTTTATCGCTACACACATGGAAAGTCAGTCATGATTTGATACTGAAAATGATTTGATATTGGTTTAGGTTTTTCAGACTTGCGTCCAAAAGCTGGTAACTGCCAAAACAACGAGCTTGAGAATCCAAACTAATGTCACAACGGCTATATGTCAATCTTTTTATATCCAGTCATGTGAGAAAGAAAGATTTCACAGCACTCTATGCATTCCTGTGAAAAACTAATTCTCACATCATTGCAGAGGATTTTAGACCCACTCTTCTTTGCTTCAGTTCATTCAGATTTGTGAGCGTTCGTTTATGCACATCTCTCCTAAGGTCCCCCCATAGCATTTTGATGAGGTTGAAGTCTGGACGTTAGCTGTCGCACACATGGTCTCACATTTGACTCTGTAATATTTTGGTATACGAAACTCAAGGACTCAATGACTGAAAGGTGCCCAGGTCTTGTGTCTGCAAAATAAGCCCAAATCATTACCTCTCCACCTCCGTGCTTGACAGTTCTTATGAGGTGTTTGTGCTGATATGCTGTGTTTGGTTTTTACTATTGTGTGCATTATGGCCAATGGACATTATTCCAAAAGAATTGTGGTTTGTTTGTTTGCAGCTGGCTTGTGTACTGCCATGTTCTTTTTTAAAGAAAAAAATATATAATGTAATGTAATTGTAATGTCATTAACTTTTGAACATTTAACATACTAACTGAGGCCTGTAGAGTCTGAGATGTGGCTCAGTTTTTGTTTTTGTTTTTTGTTTGTGCCTCTGATTTCATTGCACGGTCTTGACTATGGGGTGAATTTGCTGAGATGTCCACTTCTGGGAAGATTGTATGATTATATTAACACACAACTGAATGCTCCAGCATTCTGGATGCTAGCTACCCTCTTAATTCCTATGGAAGCAGTAAGGGTGTGCGTAATTTTTCATAGGACTGCATAGAGTCCTGTGAAAAATTTATTTTCCACATGATTGTAGTCTATGTTTACAACCCTCAATTCCTTCACACCTGGCCAGTTTGCCTCTATAGAAAACTAACTAAAATATACCTCAATGTACATCTCAACCTCTTGTTAAATACACTGCTGCTTGCTGTCTTCGCTCACAAGCTCAAATTTATTAGCTGTCCCTCATACAAGACTGAAGACTAGGCGGTACAGAGCCTTTCAGTCTGTGGCACCAAGGCTCTGGAACAGTTTACCACCCCGGCTCCGTTTAGCTGACTCTGTGGGTTCCTTTAAAAAACAGTTAAAAACTTTTCTATTTAATCAGGCCTTCTGTTGACATTCTTTTAATCAATTTTTTCTATTTTAACATGGTTCTCTACTGATTTTGTGTTTTAATTGTTGGACAGCACTTTGTGACTTTTATGTCTGTGAAAGGTGCTATATAAATAAATGTTACTTACTTTTTAAATTTAAAAGTGTGTATGCATTGACTACTGGATTCATTGCGAATTGCTTTTGGACACAGTGAAGTGATTTGATCAAATCAGCTGCTATCATATTTGTTTGAAAAGTAAACTTACTTTTTGAGCTAGAATACCTCCAAAATACTTCCTTCTTTTCCCAACTTTTGGATTTAGAAGCTCATACTTTTCTGTCACTGTGTGTAGCTTTATCTGGTTAATATGTTCTCATGTCCTTGCAATGTGAAGCACTTTGTGAAGGAAAAAAAAAAAAACTCAAAGCACTAAATGATTAAATGTTATAGAGTTGACTAGATGGAGTGTAAAATGGGTCAATGTCTCAGTTCCCTTTACCATGGCCTCTTGTAATGCTTCTGCACAAGAACAACACACTAACACATGAACTGTGTCAATACACAGCCAAAAGCTTAAATACTGATGAAAACCTTCACCACATTCTGCTGGATCCTTCTTTCAGCTTTCTTTAAAGAAAGTAATTTAATTCCTATTAATTTCTGAAGTACTTTCAGACCTTTGATCGACTCTGCTGACATTAAAAACGTGCAATCCTTCTCTCCTTCCAAATGAAAAGGACAAGAGTTTCTAATTTCTATGGCCAATACCATGTTCCTCTTCATATAACTGTATCTTTCATTACAGTACAAGGTCGCATAAAAGAATGGGTGGGGGACTAACTGAAAATGAATGTCACAGACAGCCAACAATAAAAAAATTAATGAAATTCAGCCAGTTTTGTGATGCATGGAGAGATGGGTAACATTTTTCTTGCTTATCAACCTCTCTTGAAATTTCTTTCAGGCAGAGGAACAAATTATTTACAGCAGAAATGAAAAGAATCTAAATTGTTAGCTTGCAGCTGGGTGGGGAAAAGAATGTTAAAGAAACAAGAATGTTTCGAACTGTTACTGAGACAGAGACCTTGCCTTTTAAAGACCATCTCAATGCCCCAAACAAGTACTCAGAATAATTTCCAAAGGACAGCAATTAGTAATTAACTAGAAACAGAAGCCTTTCAGATTGAGGAGACTGACTGTGGTTGTGGGGTGTGGCCTTTGCTTGGCTGCAGACGGGAGAGATGGGGCTGGATGGTTTGGTGGCAGTGCCAGGTGAGGTGAGAGGCACACCGATTGTGTATGGACTAATCACTCCCTCCCCGTATTTGAGTAGTATGCTGGGGCCCAAAAGGAAGGCAGTAAAAACAGCACAGAACACAGCAGAGAGAGGGGCCAGCATGGTAAAATAAAGTGCTTGCGAAAAACTGTGCTGGCATTCTAGAGGAAAACGACAAACGAGTAAGCCTCATATCACACTGGCACACAATGTGGGGCCTGAACCAATGACCCTGAGATTATGAGTCTCTACTGACAGTGCCAGCCAGGCAAACACCACACTCCCCCACCACAGTGACAAACGGAAATGCCTCTTGTCTTGGAAGTCATAATGCCATCCATAGCACCACTTCAGCTTTAATCCCTTGACCACTACAGTGAAAGATACCGGGTTTTGTTTTACTGTGAAGAGCATTCCACTGGTATGGTTCTGATCCACTCGCCCCATTAGAGTAAGGACTCAATGCAAATCGGTACAAAGCTGTTCTAAGTCATCACCTTTGTGACAAGACCTGATGGGAGTGGTCTCGCCAACCATGAAGACACCATTGCTGACTGAATGGTTTGGTGAGTGTGAAATTTAAATATTTTCATGTGATATGACCTTCATTGTCACCAGATCTGAATCCAATTCAACACCTATGGGGAGATTTTGGGTCACCGTGTTAGAAAGCTCTTCACTCCCATCATAAAAACACCAAAGAAGCTAATATTTTTTGGAAGAATGGTGTTCATACCTACAATAGAACTTTAGAGACTTGAAAACTCAATGCTATGGGGCACTGAAGCTACTCAGGCTGCAAGCAGTGGCCCAATACTTTGCAAAGATCCTTTATGTTGATATATTTCTATATTCTGTCACCCCTCTGAAGTAGAGCCGGACCAATATTTCTATAGGTTAGCTTTTCTTTAAACTTTTGCCCATTATCTGTGGCCTTTTGTTCTCCTAATATGTGTATATACAAGTGTGTATGCAGCAATGAATGAATGAAAGACTGTTTGTTTGATTCTATGTTTGCATGTATAAATATGTACACTTATTTTTAATGTGTTTTTATACAAACTGTGAAGAAATTTGTAACTATGTATCTTAAAAAGTGCTATACAAATTAAGTTATTATCAAAGTTATTATTACAATATAGGATTTTTAAGACCGGTATTTGGCGATTTAAAAATCGAATACATCAGATTCACAAAACAAACCGATTTCCCTAACATTTGTTAGGGATTACTCGGTCTGCTCTGCCCAACTCCTTGGATCAGTCTAGTTGTTGTGTTTGCACTGGCGTTCCAATCATGTGTCACCAACGGGGAAGTTGCAGAGTGCCCTCTGGTGGACAAACTATGCAACATCAACACTCATAACATGGTTGAAGGGTGTTTCTCCCGTTTCTTCTTTACTTTTTTCATTTTCATTTATCGGCCATAAGAAATGCATATATCTGCAAATTACTGAAATCAGCCAATATCGGTTGAGCTCTATTCTGAAGATCAAGGTTGTTATTCAGTAACTGCCTTTTAACTGTAACTGTATATTTTCATACAACAGAAGGGACTTTTTTTTTTCCAGTTAGTCTTTCTTGAGCAACAAAAACACCAGATTTTCCACTGAAAATGAATCAAATTTTTTCATAAGAACTTGTAAAAATAAGGAAAATTGACTAATTATTCCCCGCAAGACTTGAAGACTAGCCTCAACTAAGTTTTTAAGCTCAAGAATATAAAATAATTATACCTTTGGTAATTTGCTATAATTGGTGACATTTACTGCTGGGTAGATAATTGTTTATATGGGTCAGCACAGTCCAGTGATCAGTGAGGTAGAGAGGACCTATTAGCTAAGACCTTTTTAAGACAGGGACATTTCCTGTGTTTTTATTTATTTTTTTAAAACTGGGTGGTCCAGCCAAAGGACAACATATTGTCTTACTTGACCATTAATGCTATGGAAATAGATTAGATCTTCTTTCTGCTTTTAACCTAGTACAAAAGATGCAAAGGGAATTTTCCTTGGAGATATGATTCGCAGATATCTGATATTATGTGCTTCAGGTCTATGTGTCAGTATGTCTATAAATGAAAGGATCTGAGCAGACTGCTGATTGACAGCTCTGAGAAAATGGTGCTTTATCATCATTTTCTGGCTTGTAAAGTGCAGAAAAAATTACGTGTTCCCACTTCTCTTTTTGCACCATCTTGCTAATTGGTAAAGCATCAAGTTGCTGTTGTTCATATTTACTCTTCACTCTTTGGATCAGGTTAAACTACCAGGTCTTTAGAATATTAGAACCTGGACAAAAAAGACCAAAACTTAATATAAAGGTAAGTAAGTAAACAAATGTTGTTGCTATTGTTGCTACAGCATCAAAACAGCCTCTAACAACCAATTCTTTTAATGTGTTATGCCATCGAAAACAGTGCACATCAGTTTCAAAGAGACATGCTGGCACTAATGCTCTGGGAGTAGGTCACAGAAGGGTTTTTAGCCTCAGAGCAGATGAGACGATGATTTCAGGCAGCTTGGCAGACTGTCCGTAAGCTTTGTATGAGGAGTGTTTGTTCTGGCACGTGGCAAAGTTTCAGCACTGAAAGCAGCACTGTGGGAAAGTTCTGTCGCTGTGGCACACGAGTCAACAATCACATGCTGAGTTTCCTCGTTAGCATCAAAGAGCTGTGAAACTGAGGTCTTTGTCTGCTTCATTATCTCCTTGTACGAAGCCTCTGAGCCCAATCTTCCACTGGTAATTACTATCAAGTTCTTTGCAATGGGAGGTGGGGATTTGATGATCTAAATTACCTTTTTTTTCTTTCAAAGCGTAATAGCTCGGAGAGCAAAGCGTAATAGCTCAGCTGTGTAACAAAAAAACAAAACAAAAAAGAAACAAAAAAAAAAAACAGCACAAATGAGTCGTTCTGCCAAATGAGAAACATCCGGCCTCAGATGGAAAGCAAACAAGGGTGACAACTAATCTTGTTAGCACTGCTGTAGTTGGCCATGTGTGCTGCTGTGTCCTGCAGCATTCATAACTTCAACATCATTATGTCCTCTGTCGGCAGCTTCTCACAGACAATGAGACATTTTCAGCATTATCCTGGGTCTTGTTTGGGCCTAGTAGGACCAATAGGAACCAGTAGAACAAACTACTGCACCTACAGGTTCACTGGTTTGAGCTTCTCCCACCATTTTTCCTTTAGAATGAGGCTTTGGTGGAACCTGAACCCAATGCTTTTGATTGGAGCTACCACTAATGAAAGCTGCAATAAAGAAGTTACAAGAAAAAGCACAAAAAGCACCCTTATTTAAATCTGGCCAATCTTATCTTCATGTTGTTTATGTACCTCTGGACAGCTTCAAATGTCACCGTTGTGTCGAACTGACCCAACTCTTATGAGGATCACCGTTGGTGAGGAGTGCTGGGTCTTTAGCTATGACCCAGAGAGCTAACAGCAGTTTTTATACTGAAATAGTCAGCAGTGTCCAAGCCCGAAGACAGTGCTTCGGGTGAGAAACATGACCAAGAGCCTGTTTGACATTTTTTGCCATTTATGGGGTTGTGCACTGGAAATTTATCCCCCAGGGTCGGCCTGACAGCAGCAAGTTCTACTGTAACATCCTGCGGTGTCTGAGGGAAAATATTTGTGATGCCATCCTCTGTGCACTGCTCACAATACCCTGAAAGGGGAGGAGGTTTTTAGGCCATACCAACCCAATCTTTCTTCACTACCCACCCATGTTGTCAGATTTGCTTGCCTGCAACTTCATCCTCTTCACTGATATAAAAGCAGTAGCCATGCTGGAAGTGTTGGAGTGCTGGCCAAGGACACAAACTTAAAGACGATGTTGCTGAACTTATCTTAAGTCAGGTATATTTTCTGGAACTTTATGACCACACCTTATAAAAGTCTTCATTTAAAAAAAAAAAAAAAAAAAAAAAAAAAAATCTTTATTTAAAAAAAAAAAAAAAAAAAATCAGAATCATCTTTATTTGACCAAGT
>VUQS01002284.1:9372-23551 GCA_015108495.1 Heterochromis multidens | reverse complement strand
AGGAGTTGTTTAACTACCTCAGTGACCTCGCCCCCAGTGATAGGTGAGTCGTTCCCCTCATCCCCAGACTCTGCTTCCTCTACAGAAGACGTTTCTTTCCAGGTTTCTTTCCGGGAAAGAGTTAAGAAGAGAATTTGAAAACAAGATGTTTAGTTTCTAACTAATGTTATTTGTACTGTAAAATTAATTCTTCATAAATTAAGACCAATTAAAAGACAAAAAAAAAACCTTTTCTGTACTTTAACATTTTTGGTAAGCAACAAACTTTAAATGTTTCATCTTTAGGTGGTTGCAGATGTTTCATTGTTCGGTTACTGAACTGTTGTAATGAAGAAGGGTTGATTAGTTATGGACAATTTTGCATTAGTCACATGCCCATTGAAAAATTCTTTGGTTAAAGAAAGATTGTAGTGTTTATAGAAATTGTCAAATTTATGCAAACAGTGGTTAGGTTCTGGTTTGGGTGATATGTGATACAAAACTGAACACCAGCTGAATATTCAGTGTTAGATTAGCCTTCATAATTTCAGTTTTAAACTCCATGCTGCCTTCTTTGGGCACTTTGATCGGTATTGTAGTAACTGTACATATAATGCACAAGACTCTCAATAAGTGTTTCTCAAGGTTAGTGTCTCCGCCCACCTGTAAGGTTGCAGTTTACATTTCTGTCTTTGAAGACTTTGAAGGACTGTAGAAAACATTGTATGTGTATTAATTTTTGGTCCATAATGTTGATTCTGGTAGAAGCTGTAGCCAGAAAGGAAACAGTGCTTCAAATATTGATGCTGCTGCGAAGCAAATGCAAATTCTAAAATGTGGACATTTAACACACAACCTCAACTCAATACCAGCGTACAGACATGGTACAGACATGGCCAGCAACAATATTCAGGTAGGCTGTGGTGTTTAAATGATGCCCAATTACTACTAAAGGGCATAAAGTATGCCAAGAAAATATCACTTACACCATTACACCACCACCAGCCTAAACGTTCATACATACTTTCATGTTGTTTATGCTTGTTCATGTTAATTCTGACCCCATCTGTATATACTAGAAGAAATCAAGACTCATCAGACCAGGCAACCTTTTTCAGTTTTCTGTTGTCAAATTTAAGTGAGCCCATGTGAATTTTAGGCTCAGTTTCCTGTTCTTAGCTGACAGGAGAGGCACCCGGTGTGGTCTTCTGCTGCTGTAGCCCATCTGCTTCAAGGTTTGATGTGTTATATGTTCAGAGATCCTCTTCTGCATACCTTAGTTTTAAAGAGTGATTATTTGAGTTACTGTTGTTGTTCAGTAAAAACTGATGCATGTAGATTGAGAAAAACACACAAACATACAAAACAAATTTCAAGACAACAATAATAACAAACTCAAGTTCTTCCTGTTGTTATTCTGAGTAATGTGTGTAAAACAAACAGTGAGAGATCATATACCATGAATGAGCAAAGTCACAGTACAGACTGAGCTTATAAACAGCATGAACTGTAGTTACAAACAGCAGCCTGGAGTCAAAGACAACTTTCTTTTTTATCAACTTCAGCAGATATTTTATTCATCTCTTGGAGACAGTTAGGAAGGTCTTTACTCAGCAGACTTTGAATAATAATCAGCTTTGGAAAAAAATACATGTAAAAAGTACATAAATCCATTTTAATCAGCATGTAAATAACCTAATGTAAACACACAATTAGCATCAAGATAAGATATAAATTCCTCTTTCTCAGCAGCACCGCTGGGGACTTTGTGGATCAGGGACTTCACTTCTTGTCATCTCGCTTTGTTTACACACACATCATGCAGTATTAAACATCAATGCAGTTTTATTCTCCCTGAAGCAAAACAACTCAACTCAAAGCAAGTCAGAGATGCTGGTGCCAGACTCTACACATCATTATTGTCTTTTATATTTTTAGGAAGACATCATATTGCACTATTGAGTAATCTCTCACTTGTAACAGCATAGCATACATATGGTATCTTCTTGCTGATGAGTCCATGTATCTGAATAAACTAGCTGCACTCTCACATACAGTACAGGATAAATACATGTCATGTTAGAATTTACATACTGAAATGAACTGTACATCATTAGGTGGTTGTTTTTCTTTTTTTTAATATCTCAGCTTCTCTTCTAAAGGCATGTTTTCGCAATGAGGTTATCTTGATAAATAGCTTGATAGAGGCTCGAGGATCTAAAGTGCAGGCTACTCTCGTCTGTGATCATGTATTTATATCTCAATGCACATCTTTTTACAAGAATATATTTAATATTTTATCATAATCTTCACTCACTTGGCAGTCTTCATGAATCAAAGTCATTCCTTAAAGGACAAGCTACATAAAGCATAAAATAACACACAGTGCTTCTTCTTGAAAGATAAATCCAATACTTTTGATCAATCTACACCAACATGCCCATATACTGACATACTTAAAACAACACCAAGAGTCTACATCCATGCTAGCTGCTTTGTGAGGTTAGTAGCACTTAATTAGTTAAATTAATTACTAGTGTTAGCATGGTAACATTCCCGCAATGGCAGCACTGCATTTTAGTGGGTAAAATGTTCTTACCATGGTAACGTCTAGTGATTTACACTAATAGCAAAGAAGAGATGATGCTGACAGGATTTATGTTAGTGTTGCAGGTATTTGCAGGTATTTGGTCATAGACAAATTTAAACCCAATGATGGCGCTAGACAGAAAGTTCATTTATCACAAAGTTATTACAATTCATCCTGTGGGGAACATTCCATGTGATGGAAATATATCCCACAGTTCTTGAAGCAGTTCATTCAAAACCACACTGTGACAGTGGAGGAAATGTTGGGGGATCAATAAAGCCATAAACCAGGGAGGGTTTAGGAAGGTCTCCCGGCCATGGTTTTTGTGCTGATTTGTCATGTTGCTGTTTTACAGCATATATGAAAAGACTAATCAGTAGGTACCTCTAGGAGAAAATTCAGGGCCTCACCAAAGTCATACCTGTAAACACACAATTAGCATCAAGTGTCAAATTTCATGTCAGTTCATCTAGTAGTTGTTCAAATATTTGCATCTGTAGCATTCCATCAAAAATTTGTTTGTTTGTTTTTCTGCTAGTCTTATGAAACAGTTGCTTTAATCGTAAACTATGGCCATTGAAAGCCAGTCAGACATGTAAGAATGCACTTAATAAGTATATAATTAGCTGTAAACTAAAGCTGGGAGTGCACATGCACTAATGCAGTCATATGAAAAAGAATTTCAATTCTAATGTTTTACATATCAGGACATAACAAAAACCCATCTGCTCCTTACCAGGTTCTAAAATTATTTAAATACAACCTCAGATGAACAACAACACATGGCATATTAGAGCGTATCCGTATCATTATTTATTTTACAAAAATTAAGCCAAAATGCAGAAGCAGTGTGTGAAAAATTAAGTACACCCAATGATTCAGCAGCTTGTAGAACCACTTTTAGCAGCAATAACTTAAAGTAACTTGAAGTAACTGGTTTCTGTATGACTTTATCAGTCATTGTGGAGGAATTTTAGACCACTCTTCTTTACGTTGCTTCAGTTCATTGAGGTAGGCATTTGTTTATGCACAGCTCTCTTAAGCATTTCAATCGGGTCGAGGTCTGGACTTTGACTGGGCCATTGCAACACCTTGGGATTATTGTCCTGTTGCATGATCCAATTTGGGCCAAGCTTTAGATGTCAGCCAGATGGCCTCACATTTGACTCTTGAATACTTTGATATACAGAGGAGTTAGTGGTCGACTCAGTGAGTGCAAAATGCTCGGGTCCAGTGGTTGCAAAACAAGCCCAGAGTCCTTTGGCCTTGTGTCCAAAGGACATTGTTACAGAAGTCTTGTGGTTTGTTCAGATGCAACTTTGCAAACTTAGGCCATTTTGCCATGTTCTTTTTAGAGATAAGAGGCTTTCTCCTGGCAACCTTTCTAAATAAGCCATACTTTTTCAGTCTTTGTCTAATTCTACTCTCATGAACTTTAACATTTAACATGCTAACTGAGGCCTGTAGGGTCTGAGGTGTAGCTCTTGGATTTTCTGGAGTTTCTCTAAGCATTGCATGGTCTGACCTTGGGATGAATTTGCTGGGATGTCCACTCCTGAAAAGACAGGAAGCTGTCTTCAATGTTTTTTATTTGTGAATAATCTTTCTCACTGTAGTTTGGTGGACTTCAAATTCTTTGAAAATGGCCTTATAATCCATTGATGAGAAGGAACAAATGCTTCTTTAAGATCATTGCTGATTTCTTTCCTCCTTGGCATTGTGTTAACACACACCTGAAGGCTCCAGATCAGCAAAGTGCCAAAACCTCTGCTTTTGTAGAGGTGCTCACACTCACTGACGATCAGTTAATCATGTGCATTTGATCAGCAGCACCTGGTTTCTACTTACCCTCTGAATTCTTATGGAAGCAGTATGGGTGTATTTGGCTTTTTGCACATGCTTCTGTATTTAGGCTTAGTTTTTGTTAACAAAAGATGACACTGTGAAATGTCTGATGTATTCTTGTTCATCTGAGGTTATATTTCATTAATTTTAGAAGCTGCTAATGGTGAGATTTTTCATTATATCTTGTTGTGTGAGGGTGCATTTTTTTTTCAAGTGACCGCACCACCAAAGAACAAATGAGAGCATGTGGCATTAAAGTTCTACTGGGAGTTGAGACAAACCAAAGGGAATGAGAGAACTGGGAATCTGAGGGTGAATGGAGACTTGGTCAGGCTACCTTTCTGTGAACTGAATCAATGAATTTGTGTCCCCCCAAAAAAGAGTCATTACGCTCATCACTAGTCTGTAATCCCACACACCAACAATATTCTCACCAAAGCTCCTAGCAAATGTGAATTCTCCAAGAAGCTTAGCCTATGAATTTTGCACAATTAAGACTTTCCCCTGAGGATCATTAACACCACCTTTCTCTGTACCTCCTACACAAAGTGACAATATTGTTATAGTTACCAATAATATCATAAGCTACATTATTAACACGTGTTACATATGATACTATACAGCAGCTTATGCTGTACAGACAATTTGCTTTTGTAGATGCTCTTCCACTTGATGCCCAGATTTAGACATACTGTGAAAACATGTATTAATACTGGGCATCAGTGATTTTTTGGGAATAAAACAGCTTGATGGCAATCCCTATCCACTTCTTTACAGTTCACAAACTGAGTGTGGATAAACATTGACAAGCATGTACATTACAATTCATCTCCTGTACAGTTCATTTACACTCTGTTGCACACCGTTTTTTTCTTTATACATTGTCTAATGAGCTCCTTTATCTGCTTATTGGCAGTGCTGAGTCATTTTTAAGTCGGTCAGTCCGTCAGCCCCAGGCTGGATATCTATTCCACCGGGATGAAACATGAAGGCATCAAAAAGCACAGGAGGCTGAACACAAGCACAACTGAACTCAACTGCTGTGGTAAAATGCTTGTGCAAGTTCATCTCATTCAACTAGTTAATATAATGTTATGTTGAAATTAAACTGCCCACTGGAATGAAGCAAACATGTAATCATTTCTGCAGTGATTGTCCAGTGAGTAGTTTAACTTTAACCTGACCTGGCTCTGGTAAAAGTGCACAAGGCTATTTGCATGCAAGGGCTCTCTGCAGAGGGGTTTGCTTCTAGCTCCACTTTGTTAAAGAACAAGCAAAGACCTACACTCTCTTGGTTTATTACGAGATTGTGTTATGAGTTTATAGAGAAAAACACTGAAAATGGTAAAAGATGAAGAGCAACACTATGGCAACGAGAAATAAAAAATGCAGAAAATGAAACGTAGTCAAAACAAAACTTTCTGAAAGGTCTTGTCTTTTGTTGGAAGATGTGTGGGCATTGTTGCTGTCTGTTGGTAATCAGCATGTTCGGTACATCGTCTTTAATCTTAACAGCCTCCATGCACATACATATTAGTCATGCAGGCTATTTCATTTCCCCAATGAGAGACAGTTATTATGCACCTTAGACTGCACTGTGTTGTGTGTGCTGAAGATTTTTCAAGTTAGTTTGACTATTTTTTAATCAGCATCGACACACTGTGGTAAATGCCAGTTAAAGTCAATAGACACATTTTGTATCATTTTTTTTGTGTAGATTTAGATATTGAACTTTGTGTGGGCTGACTCTTGCACACACATATACTATACATATTAACATGCATCTGGCAATAACACCCGCACTGTTTCATGCATGTAACAGGTGTAGAGATAAGAGCCTGCTGTCTTTCGGTTTCTTATGAACCAAACAAGTAAGACTGAGTCCATGTCTTATTGAAGGTACTGATCCTTGATGTTTGATATTTTCTTAATGATCTCTGCTAGGCTGGAACGGATGGCACAGACAGATGCACACAGACACATGACTTCCAGGGGGAACTACCACAGCCTTAAAGGGCCTGGGTTTGCTTGTTTTCCCAATGAGCTGAGACGTAGATCAACTCCAACTCCAAGTCTACCAGAATCTGCTTGTATGCAGGTATGCATGGCCACAAGCTACAGGTGTGTGTTTGTGTATAAGCATGTGTGCATGCCCCCTCGCTAATATGTGTCTTTTTGAGTGCAATGCTTTGACATGGCTGTGTGCATTTCTATGTGTAAGTATGTGAATATGCAGGAAGAGAGAGAAAGAGAGTGAGAAAGAGAGTGTGTTTGAGCATGACCTACAGCTGTGATGTGGATCACTTGTATCCACTGCTGTGAATGAGGAGAATAAATAATTCAAGGTGCTCTCTGTTAGCCTTTTGATATTGAAGCCAAGTGTATGTGAACAGAGCAGAGAACCAAGCAGTCCCACAGTTGGCCCAATTTGCCAGGATTCAAAGCAGCTTGACCTAAACCACCTGAGATGAAAACAGTAATTTAGTAAGAACAGACAGCTATGAGTCTCTCAGTAGGGTGGTCGTTTTCTTCCTTTCAGATTTCAGAGATGTTGCACAAACCTAAGACTACAATGCCAATGCACAAACAAGCAGACAAAGTGTGTACAGTGACCCCTCTTCGAAACAATCAAGCATTGAAATTTAGTCTAATGAAGGGAAAGTCTGCAGAGTCAGCTAAAATGCAGAGATGGTGTTACTCATAGAAACAGATGTGATGGAATGAGAGAAAAGGTAAATGGAAAAAATTAGAGCATAAAAAAAATGATTATTTTAGTCTGGATAGCTCTTGGAGAGTGTAGGATATTTCTTCACAGAAACTCTGGATGCTGTTATGTGTCTAATGCTTAGAGTATGTGTGGGTTCTGTTGCACTTGTGTTTATTCTGTTTTGTATCCAGGATGTGTTTTTAAACCAGCTCTTCTTCTGGAGGTGATACATTGTAGGCCCCAGCAGAGAGAGCATGAATGTTGTGAATCACCTCCTCGACTTTTTCTCTCCACTCGTCCTAGAACCTGGTGCTCTCATGTTTCAGCATGCGGATGTTGGTAAGTGTGCCGCTGCCCCTGTGGTGGTATCCGTAAGCCTGGTGCTGCCCCTCCAGTCACCGAGCACTGCTGCCTGATGACATAGTGCTGCTGGGACTGGAGCCGCCCGAGCCCCGGTCTTCAAACACACTGATCTCTAGCTGAAGATGTGGTGAATGTCAAGGATCACTGTGACAAAAATTATATCAAAGTGTAGGGTTGACAAATTGCAGGGGGATCCTAAAGCAATACAGTTTTAGAAACCTCAGTCAGGTCCATAACTATTAGGGCAATGATAGCCCAAATGACAGCCCTGCACACTTTAGCATTCATCCTGCTACTGCTATCAGCAGTTACATCATCAACATCAACATTGCCTCCACCATGTGTGACTGATAATGTGGTATGCTTCTGATCATGAGCTGTTTCTCTCCTTCTAAATACTTTTCTCTTCCCATCATTCTGGTACAAGTTAATCTTGGTTTCATTCATCCAAAGATTTTTTTTTTTCCAGAACTGTGCAGGCTCGTTTAGATGTTTTCTGGCAAAGTGTAATCTGGCCTTCTTGTTCTTGAGTGTAACCAGTGGTTTGCACTTTGTTATAACCCCTCTGTACCCTCCTACCTCCTGAGAGTGTTCTTGACTTGGTTGGATGTTGTGAAATTCTTTTTCTTAATCATGGGAAGAATTATGCGATCATGCACTTAAGTTGTCTTCTGTTCCCTTCTGGTGTTATTGTACTGGCCAGTGCACTCCTTTTTAAGAAGTTTTTGCTATCTCTCTGAAAAGTTATTTTGTTTTTTTTTAGCCTCATGATAGCTTCCTTAACTTGCATCAACTTGCAACTCTTTGGAACTCATATTGAGAGTTCCAGTGGACAGCTACCAAATGCAAGTTCAACACTTGGAATCAACTCAAGATCTTTTATCTGCTTAATTTGTCATGAAATAACAAGAGAACACCTGGCTATGAAACTGCTTGTCAGGAAATAGTCCAATTACTTTTGAGCCTTTGAGAATGGAGGTCTATGTATAAAAATTGCTTTTAATTCCTAAATGATTAACACATATTTTTGGATTAATGCTTTTTAAAGCAAAAAGTCTCTGCTTTGATCACATCTTGATTGTTTGATTTAAAATCCACTGTGGTGGCGTACAGAGGCAAAACTACAAAAAGTGTGTCACTGTCCAAAAATGTATGGACCTAACTGTATCTAAACGCTCTGCTTACATTCATAAACCTTGACGATGGTCTCATTGAGAGATACAGAAAATCATTCGCACCCACAGCAATCAGGCTTTACAATTCTCATATAAATATCAGATGAGCTGTCAGACAAATGAATTTCCCTCTGGGATCAATAAAGTTATTCGTATTCGTATTCGTATTCGTATTCGTATTGGACAGTGCTACTCTTCTGTCTGGTCTTCAAACTGGCCCCAATACAATCATATGTTGCTTTTAGCTTTGATAAAATGTTAGAAATGCCCATGACAAAGCCAGCACACAGTATATCTAATACCATTCCAATAGCATATGTGGACACCCCCACCATTTAGAAGAAATGGCCCTGGACAGGCAAACCATGGCACAAGTATTCACTAGTCTAAGCTTAATTATTAGATAAGGCCTCTACTTTTCTATTGAAAAGGTCAGAAAGGATCAAGCCTCTGAACTCTGCTCTTTAACATGATGAGTGGATTCTAATGGTGGCCTCCAAGCCTGTCTCTGGCACCTGTCTATATTATGTTTACTTGTGTTTGTAGCTATATGAAGGTGAGGAAGCTAAGCTGTAGGCAAAATATTAGAAAGTACCTTATCTGAATTAGGGGATAACAGAATACTTGTCTGAAGTGTAAAAATGCCCCCAACAGGAGGACAGCTTCAGAATTAAGGTGATAATATTACCATCTGAACTTACATCAGGGTCTCCTGAAATATTCTTCCTGTATCGAGGAAACCTGAGCTCATAAAAAAAAGTGTAACAGTGGTCTGCCATGTATTTCTTTAGTTTCTTTTCTCATTCTCCTTTGTGGTTTTCCCCTTTCAGAAATTTTTTTATGCTTCTTTGTCTGTCTCTCCCCCTTTGTTTATTTATGTTTTAGTTTCTTTGTAGGCGTCTTCTTCTTTTTTTGGTAATAACTTTCTTTGTGTGTCTCTGGTTGCTTCCCTTGTTTTCTCTCCTTTGAGACTGTCTACTCCACCTTTAATAATTTCATCTCTTAATTTCAACTCTCCATTCCCTGCATAACCACTCAGTCTTTTAATGGGTTGACTTGGAGCCCGTTTTTTTGGGCCAGTGTGGGCCAGGCCTGTGTGATGGTCTATTGGACACATGCTCTCTCTCCATGTGTTTGTACTGGTATCAGTCCAACTGTCAAAAGAAGATATGGTGCTGTCCACTCCTGGAAATGTAGCAACTCATCTATAAAAGAACAGCCATGTGAAAACTTGGAAATCATTGAAAAGGCTTCAATAAAAAACCTTATTTTAGGCTGCTGATTGACCACATCTATTTTTTTTTTCATATTTCCGTATCAAATTACAGAGCATTCAGTTTTTTCAGCCCTACCCTACTTAAGATTTACTCAAGATAAAAATAGTTGGCAAATGAGCAGCTACTCTGCAGCAGCTGGACTTTAAGTGTCTTGTTGATGGGCATCCTGATGGTAATTTATGAGGACGTTTTTTCATCCATTTGTTGTATCAAATCAAGATGTTTCTAGCAGTTTCAATAATTCTAACCAATGTCTTTCCACACAATCTTTGATCAGTCTTATAAATGTTGAGCTATCCTGTCTGGGCCTTTATCCACTATCTATTTGTTGCACACTTGAACAGAGATTACAGTAACATATGGGAGAAGGATACAACCCTCATTCCTCTCTCTATGGGGTCTGTGAGCAGCAGACCTCGAGGAGCGTAGATCTTCTCATTCTGCTCCTGGATGTAACCTGATATCTTCCTGAGCACCTGGAATAAAACAGGGGGGCGGAGAGGGATTAGAAAAGGACTGAGGTACCTCTGGAGGTAATCCAGATTTGATTAGAAATGTTGGAGGTAAGATGAAAACACAAACAGAACAAACAGCCTTCCATAAAAAAATAATCTGAACAGAAATTCCAACTGGGGATCCAACACATGCATACAACGTTTTCAGGGTGCATTCTGTGTTACATGTGATAATCATGTATCTAAAAGAGGTTAAATTGGGCAGAGTTACTTTAACCTCTTCTGTCTTGAGTGGAAAATATGAAAAATGGAAGAAATTAATTTGCAGTCCCTCTGTGCACATTGTTACCATGCGGCATATGATACCAACTCTCAAATCATTGCCTGTCTTTATTTTTCCTGAGCATTATAATCCAAACTCAAAGTAATTCTATTATGCTCTAAGTACAGCAGTTATTTTTTCTACATACTTCCAAGCCACTCATGTCAAGCTGGGCTGCATGAATTGAATTACTAAAAATGATGAGTATGAGCTTTTTTCCTTTTGAACTTTTCCATTTGGAACCTTTAGTTCCTAATTCAAAAGATGGCTCTCTTTTAGGCTGAATGTCATGCCTTGGTTAACTGTCAGGGTAATTTGGAAAGGCTCTAAAATGTGAAGTGGACAGTTTATTTAGATTGCATTGGCAGTGGACGTTTTTCTCGGTTTTGCAAGTGAGCATTGCAGCAACTGTGCAAAAACCACAGAGCAGCAGTGGAGTGAATCTGTGCAGTTCAGGCCATGCTTTGGCACACAAATTCAAACAAGCATGTCTGTATACATTCTCTCATTCATTGCAACTACACACAAACTGTTTTATCTGGAGACTCTTAGTGTCTAAGAAACCTAAGAACTGAATGTGGTTCAACGATGCTGCTGATAGCAACCAAATGTCTGCAGACTGATGGCCAGTCATGCCAAACAGACAGCTATTAGCCAAAGTGGGTTCATTAGAACAGCTTATTCAGCCTCAGCTATGCCTCCATGGGAACAAATCATGTTCATGTGCCATGGCTCTCCTAAACTCTGCCAGTATCATGTCGGCCAGCTCCACCGGTAGCGCCACCTTCCTCTGGGCCTCATGTGCACCTACAGAGCTGCTGCCACTTCCAAAAAAGAAGGTGAAGTCTTTAGCAATGTGTATATATTTTAAAAAACTCATATGTACAACTCTATTAAACAGAGTTTATTTAATTTTATATAGATTTCTATAGATCTTATACATTTTAGTGTATTCCTCAGGTCTGAGCAGGACGCATAACAAGCATTTGCTTGTTTTAAATTCTTCCAACAACTGCCTGCACCATTTTAACAAGGGCATTGCACAGATTTTATAATATTTGGCAGGGTAAAGACTGTTTAATGTCCAGTGCTGCTGATTCGGACATTTGCATTCTTAAGTACAGCTCTGCTGAGTAATGACTTCAAAGTTTCTGGGCTGCAGTGCATATGTGAAAATGTTTTTATTGAACACAACGAATTCACATCCTTTTTTGTGACTTAACTAAAGGTCATTGCATCACTCAGCCTAGAGCAATTAAAACAACACAGACCGAGCAACGCACTGAGCAGTGCTCCTCTAGTATGTCAAAGGCCTGTTACAGCTGCAGGCCCAGCTGCTTACAGTGACCCTTGTTAGTGGAGACTAAACAACAGAAGAATATTTTTTTGTCTCCCATTGGAAAAAGAGCAAGATACTTTTGCAATAAAATGTCTGGAAAACATTAAGACATTGCATTTCTCAGTGAAAAGAAATTGAACTGAAGCCATCGAAAGGCAGTGGTTTGCCCGGCTGTTCTTTAAATCAGTGAGATCCATGTGAAATAGGACTAAGCACAAAGCAATCAATATTTGACTTATAACAATAACATATCCACACATTTCTTAACGCAACATAAATTGTTTCTTTTGTTACAAACTCAAAGAGAATCAAACATCGCAATGAAGTGGCAGAGAGACACACAGAGGAGCCCTGACTAATCAGTTTACTGTGGTCCAGGGAAAAGGCCAATCCTTTCACTTGCTAGCAAGCTCTCGGGGCAGCTCAATCCTCTTCAGCTTAACAATATGACAGTCAAGTATCCAAGCTGTGCCTCTGTTGTACTGGCTGGTGTGTGACAGCCCTTCTGGGAAAAGCTTTGTGTTTGTGACAGCATACACACAATCCCTTGCTTATGTTACCAAATGCAATATAAAGGATTTTATGTGTGTGTACACGTGTCCTTTAGAATCTCATACTGTATTTTCAGTAACATTCTTGTCAATAATACGAGAAGAAAAATAGGAGATGGAGGGCACAAAATGTGCGTGAGTAAAGTGTTATGAATGATTGTGTGCACATGTATCTGTTCTGACATGCTGGGAGCAATCAGTCACCTTTGATAGTGTGAGATGTAAGCATCAAGGGACTCCAGTGAATCTGCACCCTGATCTACGATCGCTGTTTTGTGGGACTCAGATGTACACGAACACACAGCATCAACTTGGGTGGGTATACTTTATCATCATCAGTCATAATGTCGTTCAGCCAAGATGGCTGAGTTAAGCAAGTAAATAAACAACTCTCCTGAGAAGCTGATAGAATCTCAGCATGTTAATGGAGCAGCACCCAGCTGACAGGGAGATGAAAAGAGCCTCAGACTAGGCCATTTCTGCATGGCTTCAACACACCAATAAGTCTTTTTGTACTTCTTGGTCAAGCTCCCAGTACCTCTGTAGTGCTTTGATAAAGAAATGTTTACAAAATGCAACAAGACAAGGGAGATGAATGCTGTGGGTGACAGAGATCAGAACAGAGAGGAATGCTGAAACTTCATGCAACTCCAGTTCCATCTAAAATGGCGGCAGGTACACACAAAATCACAAGAGAATTAATTAGGCTTGCTGTGTCTGTGTATGTGATTGTGTTATGTGTGCGTGTGTTCCTGTTCCATTTCAGTGACTAACAAGCAGCTACACAGCCATGCGGCGCTTTAACCATCTGCCCTTTGTCAAGAATGGGCATCTTGGTTGCACTCAAGGTAAGTGTCAGCTGGCGCACCATGCCTTATCCACCAGCACACTTGTGTGGCCCTTAGAGTGAGTTTTAAAATCTGGCAGACAGACAGCTGAGGGGAACTTTGTGCCAGAGAGAATAAGATTGTATCTCCTATTTTTTGGGTATGTGTTTCTTTGTCAGTGAGTCTAAATAACTGTATGCTCTCATCTTAAAGAGCCAGAGTTCTTTAGAACACACAATGCTTCATGTTTTTATGAGTGGGAAAGAGCTGAATTCAATAAAAAATGATACACAGAACAGAAAATAAGTCATCTGTAAGTGGAGTCCATTACTACACAACAAGAGGTTTCTGATCCTTTTCATAGTGGCTAGGTGGTTAAGCACAGTCACCTCACATGCTGAAATTCTGGGTGCTGTCCACTGAGGCCTTTGTGTGCATGTTTTGTGGGTTTCTTCCAAGTTCCTCAGTCTCTCTCCACAGTCCAAAGGCATGAAGGATACGTGCAGCATAAATAATGTGCTATCCATAGTGAGCTGTGTTTGGCTTTGCATGGTGTTTCAGCTATGCTTGTGCAATACCCAGACAAGAGATTGTAATACAGGTTGCCTCCTGCTGCAATTTAAAGACACATCCTAATTCAAGCATCTATTGTTGTGTTGTTATGGTTACGGGTATAGAATACACGCACTGAGCAGGTGTGTGTCACTCCAAATGAACATATTAAAAAAAAAAAAAAACTTAAAGATGCT
>VUQS01002281.1:6218-33968 GCA_015108495.1 Heterochromis multidens | reverse complement strand
TCATTTTCAGTCCAGTCCCGACAGTATCTAAAAGTCATGTCCTTAAGAAATAGGAAAAAATCCCACAAAGACCTGTCACGGGACCTGAGTGATACATCTGGCCCTTCAGCTGATCTATCTGTTGTTTGCTGAAGCTTCATCAGAAATGGTCTCAGTGGAAGGGTGGTTGTCAAGAAGCCATTCTTAAGGAAGGGAAACATGGAGAAAAGGCTGAGTTATGCCAAATTACACAAGAACTGGACTGAAAATCAGTGGCAACAGATCTTATGGAGTGATAAAGCCAAATTTGAAATTTTCGCTTAAATCGTTGTCAAAATTTATGGTGGAGGTCAGAAGAGAGGTACAACAGTGAGTGTCTACAGCCGTCTGTAAAACACGGTGGAGGCTCTGTCATGGCTTGGGGCAGCATTTCAGCCAGTGGTGTTGGGAATCTTGTCAAAATTGATGGAATTATGAACGCAGAAAAGTACCTTCAGATTTTGGAAAGCATCTAATTGGCAACATCTTCATTTTTCAGCACGACAATGATCCCAAATATATTGCTAATGGAATAAAAGCATACCTGGATAGAAAAACACACAATGGAATCAGTTATGCACAGACATGGACAGTCATTGGCCTCCCCAGAGCTCAAACCTCAACATTATTGAAGTAGTGTGTCATCTTGACAGAGAGTGGAACAAAAGGCAGCTAACATCCAAACACGAGCTTTGAATGTCCTTCAAGAAGCCCGGAAAACTATTCCTGAAGACTACTTATACTTAAGACTACTTATAGAAATTACAAGAAAGCTTGCCTAAGAGAGTTCAGGCTGTGCCGAAAAATAAAGGTGTTCATACCAAATATTGACTTTCAAGCCGGTTAGAATTTTACAAACACTGTTTTTGCCGTATATACTGTATTTCCATTTATGTTTGCACATGTTTCACTAAACTTATTTCACCCATTTTCCTAGCAAAATACTGTATAAAGAAATGAGTGACGGCTCAGGTTTTGAACAATACTGTATATAAAGGTGTGTGGTGTTTGCAAAAAAAGCTGTTGTGTTAAAATATAAGTTTTCTGAACAAATTCCTGCTTGTCAATTATGTTTGTGTGAAACAGAACTGCAGTTGGAGACTTTTAACTGTCCTGTAGATCTTGCAGTGACAC
Organism: Heterochromis multidens; assembly: GCA_015108495.1. Taxonomy (NCBI): domain Eukaryota; kingdom Metazoa; phylum Chordata; class Actinopteri; order Cichliformes; family Cichlidae; genus Heterochromis; species Heterochromis multidens. Next base: position 32,816 of record VUQS01002281.1, on the reverse strand, counting down.
TGTCGCTGTGTATGTCTGTATAGAGATCTTGGTTTACAACAAAAAGGCTATTACAGACTTAAAGCTGGCTCTTCATAATTATGCACATGCAGTTAACGCAATAAAAAATTTACTACAGGAAAACCGAGAGACTAACCATGTTTTCAACCCCCGCAACATCCGTTCAGCAAGCATTGCTGGTTGCTTACATGTTGTATTTTTTTTTTCTTTAATTGTTTTTACTAAGCAAATGTATGCATGCCTGTGCTAGCACCCTGCTTTGAAGTAAAAAGGCTGTGTGGGCACTTTAAAGCCTTTTGGATAAAGTGAAATATATTATTCACAGCACCCAATGAGAGAGTGCTTTTGTTGTGTGTGTGTCTGTGTGTGTGTGAGAGAGAGAGAGTGTGTGTGTGTGTATGTGTGTTTTGCGTGTTCAAACCCACTGTTGTACAAACTTAATGCCAGCTCAAGGATTGACAGCTCTGGCAGAAAGGTAAAAGGCAGCCACCTCTACATGCCCCTGTATGTATGTGTCTGTTGCACAGAAAGAGTATGTGCGTGTGTTTGTGTGAGTGTGTGAAAATGCTATTCAACAGGTGGCTGCTGCAGTCAGCAGTAACAGAGATTTAATACAAGCTGCACAGCAGCCATAAAAGCAAGCACACACAGGTTTTACTCACTGACTGTATAGTAGCAGTCTTTAACCCATGCGCTTGGAACTTCCATTTTAAAAATAAATGAACTACATTAACACATGTAATGGCAGGTAAAAAATATCAATTTACATCACATATACAACTGTGTTGTGATTTACATGTGTGTAATGAGTCATTTTGACAACAGCAAGAATAAAAAGAACTGAATGAGTCAGCTACTCTGTGATAATCTCACTTTCTCACTAACACAAATGGACATCCTTGTGATATTCTGATTTATGAGAACTGAGTGAAGGATCCCAGGACTTAGACTTCAATTAGGCTATGTAAGAAGCTGGTCAGCAGCAGAAAAAGAGTGAGCTCACAGAAGCAGAGGAGAAGCTGAATGTGCCTTAGCGTTTGTTAAGAATACTATTTGGGGATGTGGGCAGGTCTTGATTGACAGGGTCCTCGAGCAGCAGATGGCCATTTCCCAGGTCCTTTCAAATGACAGAAAGGTCAGACATCTTATTCCCTCATGGCAGGATACTGATGTACAAGAGACCATCAATAAGTCACTCAGACCTCTGGTTGAATTATAAAAAGACCTAAGTGGGGTTTTTTTTAAACTAACCATCCTCTTATTTAACTCAGTAGCTGCAGTGCAACATAACAAAACCGAGCTCACTAAAAGCATTAAAAACAAAACAATGGATTATCTCACAGGCAAATATAATGACGTAGACCAGAGCTGATCGGCATGACCTTTGCCCAGGGCCCAAGGTACAAGCTGAAATATGAAAATAAGGACAAAAGACCTCTTTCAAAGCAGCCATGTTGACATGAAATAGTAAAATATGTAAACACGGGTGTTACTAATGTTTGATAGGCTCATTTTCAAATTCACAGCTTTAATTACTGTGCTTAGTAACACAAGTGTTTAACTATTGCTGCCCTCTATCAAGAGTCCATCAAACACAGAATGACAACTAAGACAAAGTGAGTAATGTCATAATAATAATATTAACAACAGCAATAATAATTAAACCAACTAAATTGATCTTTTTTAGATAAAGTTTTCCTTTGTCATAAATCAAAAGCATAAAATAAAAATATTCTAATGGAACAGACACACTCTTACAGGCAATAATACATAATGTTCAGTTAAAGGTAAGTTTAATCTCAGTTTTAAGACCAGTTGGCTGTTTGCCCAGTTTTATGCTATGCTCTTAAGAGACAAAGTGCGCCAAATCACTGTTATTGAATCAACTGTAGATGGTTCAGTAGTACAAATATTTGGTACATTTTTCCCTTCTCATCTCTCTTTCTGTCCTCCACCTTTCTCTTCAGTACTTTTTTCATCTCTCTTCCCCTACCCCTCTTATGTCTCCTCCATTTCTGACTCCTTGTCCCATCTCTCCATACTTCTACTCATTTAGTATGCCAACTCTCTCCATCACTCCTTCTCTTTGTTATCTCTCTCTCTCCTTCTCCTTGTGTCTAATACTCTGTCACTCTCTCTATCCATTATTCATGGCACAGTCACAGTCGGCATTAAAGGACCTTGCAATATTGCTACGGCAACAACGCAGCAGAAGCAGCCGCATTGGATCATGGGAAACTGGGTCACCTCCCAGGAGCGGGAGGGTGCGGGGGGTGCAGCAGAGGGAGGTCGCTGTCACACAAACCCACACACACACACACACGGATAGACACACCTGATAGTTGTCCTACAAAGCTGGAGAACAGGAAAAGAAAGTGTGATGAGAGACAGAGGAGAGAATGATAGGGAATGAGAGATAATGGGTGTCAGTATGTGAGCTTTTTGACTATATATATATATATATAAATATATATACACACGCACACACTTGTTACACGTATACACAGTAAAAGTAAGTGTGAGGTTAGTAATAACTTGCTGCCAAGCATTTAATTCAGGTTTCACAAAATATATGATATTTTGGATGACATCACTGCCAGTTTGATTAAGTATTTTATATTAGTGTTATCTTGTCAGTGGTAAGGCAAAGAAGAATTGATAATCAATCACAACTTCCATATTTGTTATCCAACAGTTCAATGCTTAAAAAAAAAGGTTTGTGTACTTAAGCCATTAATCACAAATGCTCCCACTCTGCTGCCTGTCAGAAAACAGTACATGCTTTTTATGCTTATTGATTCCACACTAAACTGATTTCAGTGAATAGATATGAGTGGAAGCAGCAATTTACAGTATGAACAAGGCCACTCTATTGATCATGACCAATCTGCCTCCCACCAGCCTCTCAACAATGAACAATAAAGACCCGGAGGCAAAAGCTAACTGATATTCATCTTTTGATGTGAAATCACTATTACATAGTGGATGAGTCACCATAAGAATAAAACAAATCCTGGAACTGCTGACTTTATGCCAGGTGGGTCTAAATGATGAATGTACAAAATGTAAGGATTTTCTTTCTGATAGTGAGCTGTGCAGTCTGTTTTGTACATCTCAGATAAAAAAAAAGTTCTTTGTGCTTAACTTTATGTTTTTTTCCACTGCGGTTGGTCTAGTTTTAACAAGGGTTATCAAAAAGGGATAAAGGTGTTTATCTGTATTTATCTTATTATGTATTTAATCAAAAAACACATGTCCCTATGTTAATAATTCCTGTGTATATTACAGATAAACAGAATTACACACAACGAAATAGTGTGTCACATGTTGCCACCAAGGAGGAAAATGGAAACATCTGTTTCTATGGGAACCCAGGCCTTTGATGATGTAGGCAAAACACACAAAGCACGATAGCAAGTGTGCAGACAGACACACACACACACACACACACACACACACTCACATATACACAAATGTTCTACATCATACTAATACACACTGTCAACAGTTTCAAACCAGGTGTGTAGACTACATCTATGAAAACCTTCACATTGTATGTCTGTTTGTAACAGCGAGACAGAGCAGGACGGAGAGGGACAGGAGTGAAAAAGAGTGTATGGCTGCCAGATCCAGGACCAGATGGCTAAATGTCAGTGAATACCACACCAACATGACTGTTACTTCTCCCTAACAGAATGAGTACACACTGCAACACAGCTTCACCCATTAATTCAGTGAGCAAGTGAGCTGAGACTTCATTTCAGGGATTCTAAAAAGTAACCACAAGCAGGAGCGTGACCACAGGGTGACACAGCAACAACATTTTCATACTGATTTATTTAAAAAAATATACATACAATTCTCCAGATCTGTTGCTGACAAGTCTGCTTCCTGCTGCTTGGGGGAGGGTGGGGGGAGCTGAAATTACCTAATGCAGAGTTTGCATTTCTCCTGTTGATGTCACAACAGGCTTTTATGGCTAGTCAAATATTAGCCTGGATTGAAAAAGGCACGCGTATGCACACTGACACCTGTTTGCGACCCTAAACTGCCCAGAGATCTACTGTTCTCTTCCATTACCAATGTGTTGCCATGGCTCTGATGTTTGCTGTATACACGATTTGTTAGGTGCATGTGTGTAATACTATGATGCCTGGTTTTCACGTTTTTACTGGTTTTCCTTTATAAAGCTACTAGGCAGATGCACCAGATCCGGTACTTATTTTGGATATGACTGAAACTCATTCAAAAAGCTGAATCAGGCATCTGTGACAACAGGTTGGGCTTATCTTGCAAATTCAGTTATATGTTGTTCTATATTTTATATTTTATATATCATGCATCAAATTTAGTAAACACTGTTTAAGTCTGGCTGGACTGCACAAAAAATAATGACTCCCAGTGTCCTGATGCATGCTCAATAATCCAGGTAAGGATTAAGTGGCTACAATCACAGCACTGTACAACACAGCACAAGATCTGTAAGAGAATGCTGTGATTGTAGCTATTCCCCAAATCTCTGTGAATAGTACCCAAAGCCATTGATCAGTCAGTTTGCATATTAACAATCATGAAACTGAGCTCATGGCTCATCGATAGGCAATGGTGCTAGTTTTGGTTGTTATGCAACTGTACTATTTCTAAGGTTGGGGAAACATGCAGTCAGCTGAGACTGAAGAAGTCACTTGGATGAGTGACGAAACATTCCTCCCACTGAAAACGCTACGTCCAGCTGAACAGAATCAACTTTCCGGGAATGACTCCCAGTCTCTTCCTCACAGTGCAAAATAGAACTTATTAAATAGACGCTGGTATGGAATTGCTAATCCAAGCCAAAGTGTCTGCATTATTGATGGGTTGCATTTGCTCATTACTTTGGTTGGGGACTTCAGACTTAAGAAACCCATGTAATAAATAATATGTACACACACAGGTGCCCAATTGTTGTAAAAATGTTGTGAAAGCTGCATCTCTACTTGAAAAAGAAGTGCAAACAGAGGTAAACTTGCCTTGTCATATATCAACCTACGTTTATAAAATGATTAAAAAAAAGAGCAAAGTCATGTATTGCTTCCCACCTCTGTCAATGACAGTGCGCATTACATTGTCCTTGACAATGTGAGAGCGCTGTGGCTGCCCAAATCTCAAATAATATAGATAGGTCAAATTCAAATTTCTCCAGGGTGGTTTACTAAATTTAAACATTATATTTTATTCAAAACTTGAAACTAACCTCTGCACCACCCACTATCTCAGTGATCACTCATTTATTATTTAATCTCATGCTGATTCATGCAAAATCTTATCACTATTTCTATGATGTTCTCTGTATGTTGCAATAGTTACATTTACACAATACATGTGTAATGCCTGGCTCTGCTCTGTGTTTTTTAGCCCTTCCCATAATGAACTACTTTTCCTATTGGGCAGAGGAGCTGTCTTGAGCAAAGCCATTAAGCTTAAGCTAACCATATTTGTCATAATAGCAAACTAAGACAAGTATGTTCCTGACAGAAATGGGGACATTAAGACTGACACGGCTCCCTGTGGAAAGGTTGCAGTGAGAACCATGAGTTTCAGTGATGGACAAAGACATAACTCTTTCATCTCCCTGCGTGCTCTGTGTGAGCTCTAATGTGGGTCGAAGTGAGGCAGAGGTGGACACTTTTAGCTCAGTAAAAATATCCTGCTCTATCTCTTTCTTATCCTTCTCTGTCTTTCTCACTGCCTCTCTGTCTCTCTCCACATTACCGCTGGCACATCTGGAGCTTCATACAAACGATCAAAAATGCACCTCTGCATCAACTATTTCAGACAGTTATGTAATGTTAATTCCTACATTGGCATGAGCGTTAGGAAAACTTTATTTTAGTTTCATAAGGCTCATTTGACCTGATTTAACATTACTTGTTTGCAAAATTACTCCAGCACTGAATGCCAATGCAGCAATTCAAATCTATAAGCATGTATAGTACATCTTATATATTTCCTCCCACACAAAAATGCACCAAATACACACACATGCACAAATATACACACGGACATAGCTTAGAATTCACAGGGGTTTGTGTTATGCAGATCTGGCATAAGTAGGGGGTGTAGGATAGGATCGTTTCCAGGGATTTGCTTAGGATTCACAAAATACATGCTTAAGACAGTGTTCTAAAAAAAAAGAAACACGCATGCAAGGGAGGAGGTAGAGAAGAGAAAAAAATGGGGCAGAGGTCAGGAGGTTTGTGTGGAAATCTCCTAATCTTTATCATCAAAATGGGACTATTAAAAAGTAAGGGAGGAGGAGAGAGGGGGGAGAGGAAACAGTGTTGTAATGGATGCGGTGCCACAGCTGCCATCATTTAGTCTTTATCTTTCATTTTTATAAGAGGTAAAGGAGAACAGCGAGGGAATGGAGAGAAAGACTCATGGAGTGAGGGGCAGACAGAGCCAGCAAGAAAGGAAAATTCTTGCTTCTCTTCCTCTAAATGTAGTTTTAGTTCAAAACAATGATATCACCAAAGCGGATAGCTTTGAATCTGTAGGTAATGGACAGCTTTATTGTTTCCATTTGCAGTGCACTTGTAGACATTGATCATTCATGTTTGAATGGGTGCTTTTGGTAGCTACACCAAACAAACACTGACCAAACACTATAAGTTTTACTTCCTCATCTGGTAAGATTCTATTCAAAGCACTACCCTGCATAGGCATTAAGACTGTCATGATGAGTTGGGAGTGAAATGCGTTAACTACAATCTGTTATCTCTACCATGTGGCTAGACACCATTTATAGGAATACTGCATGCCAACGACATTTTTATTTGTCTTAGCCAGTACATGAAGCATGAATTCACTTAAACCCTGCTGGAGATGATTTATACTTTATTTTTGTGATTGGACATACTTGAATAGTAGTCACTCCAACAGAAAGATAGAAAAGAAAGCCCTGCCCTGTGCACATATAAAGCAATTTGCTCATTGCCAGTCCATTTGTAGGTGACAGTGGGTTAACAGTGGACAGTCCAGGCTCTGGCTGCAAAGTAACCCATTGTATTTCCCACTGCATCATACACTGTATGGCCAAAAGTACTGGGCCACCAACACATTACACCAACAAGAGCTGCTTGGCCATGGTAACCCATGCCATGAAGCTCCTGGCATCAGCTTTTGTGCTGATGTTAATGCCAGAGGAGGTTTGGAACTCTGCAGTTACTGAGTCAGCACTCGACAACCCTGCTCTGTGGCTTTATGTAGGCTTCCACTTCGTAGCTGAGTTGGAATATCTAGGAGGGAAGAAATTTCACTTGTTGCAGCTGTGGCATCTTATTACAGTACCATGTTCGAATTCAGTAAATGGTAAATGGACTGTTCTTTCATAACACCTTTCTAATCAGTTCACTTTCATTAACCCAATAACACATATTTATACAGCACTTTTATCTTTGTCTAAGTGCTTTCTAAAATTCGCACACGGACTCCAATGGATGCATCGGAGGAAACACAGGAGTAATTATCTTGCCCATAGATACTTGATTGATTGATCCACCAACCTTCCGATTAGTAGACCACCTGAGCCACAGCCACCCTCAGTGAGCTCTTTAAAATGCCCCACTCTTTCACAAATGTTTGTAACTGCAGACTACATGGCTAGGTGCTTGATTTTAGATGTGTTTTGTCCATATAGCCCATGTCAGTCAACAATATCCTTCACTCCCACTGGTAGTTGCTTCAATCTCTTGCATCAAAGTTGAGATTAATTTAATTCAGTAGTAATTTTCACTGACATTCCATGATTGCAGGTCACCACATCACAGCCTTTAAGCCTCTCGTACAGCAGACAAACTATTCTTACAAAGACAACATGCCATGAAGACTGAAATGTAGATACTTGCACACACACTCGCTCATCCTGTTGGTAAATCTAATATTCTAATCTAATCTAATTCCACTGTAGCTGTTCACACACCCACATACACCACAAGAAACATAACCCCCCATACACACAAACACTAAATCGTTATCTGGATTCTGCTGAGCCTATTCAAAGACATGCATATACACACCAACCATCATCACTAAAGGAAAATATAGACCCGATGTGTTTAGATAAGTGAATGTACAGACAGATGCTGATCGTTCCTTAAGGTCTACAAATAGACATTCCTAGCAACCAGCAGAGCAGCACCCAAAGGAACAGCATGTTAACTTGATCCTCTACAGCACAAATGATGAGATGATGATGAGACAAGTGGAGAAGGACAAGTGGAGAGTCTAGAATACACCAGACAATATTTGGAAGAGCATGTGGGTCAACATTAGCAATGGCTTGATGGCCCAGGGCCAGTAAGAAAGTCTGTCAAGGAAAACTGATTGGACTGAATAAACCAACAAACAATTACATTCAAACATGACGTAACTGGCTAAAGCTTACCCTAATTGCCTGAGAAGCAGCTTTTCAAACTATGTCAGTCCATATTTTCACCTTGTAAAAAGTTCTTGTCAAAGGAAGCATATGCGATTGCAAAAAAAAAGAGGTGGTTCCTAGTGTCATGATAAACAGTAATCCTGGGTGAAGGAAGAAAACAGAGCTTTCAATAAGGGCTTCTGCTGTCTAGACAGCTGACTGCCTATTTAAGTCCAACTATCTCCTTTGATAAATAATAATTAATAAGTACACCCATTATACACTAATGGGTTAAAAAAAAAAAAAACTAGATTCAGAAAGAGACACATAGGCCCATCCAGAGGTAAAATATTAGCAAACACATGTAGACAAACAAGTTGATCTTATAGTAATAATTCAGTTCACTCAGACAACAATAAACATATACCCTCTTGAAAGTTTAAATCTTTTATTGACCACTAAAAGTGGTCTAAATTATTTGCACTTTCAAATTATTTGGACAGGCATAGCCAATTAAAATCATCAGAGAATATTTTTTTAAGTTACGTACAATGAATGGATATCACCTGTATGAGGTCAAGAGATTCAGTTAACATTGGTATTAGTACCTCTTGAATCTCCAGCTTTTGGTGTATTAGTATTACTGGTACATGCCCTTGTCCTGCTCTGTCATTTTAGTTCATTATTAGGTGGTTCTCAGGCACTGTGATGGTGTCATAATATATCATATAATATATATATAGAATATCATAACATTCAAGTGTTGTAGACATAAATTAGATGTTATTCTCATGAAATTAAAAGATAAGATGCTTTTATAAGGTGCATAATTACTAAAAATGTGTCTTTTCAGCCCTTTGGTAGGTGGTTGCTAGGCATCATGATTACATCATAATATTTGATATAGATAAGAACCTCCAGGGGCCTAAGATGTACCTGTGTGGCAAGTTTGGTTGTTCAGCTCCTGATCGTGTAGGAGTTCACCGACAAACAGACAGAGAGGGATTTGGTGTATTATGTTACAATATGCAGCAAAACCTGCACCATGAATAAAGGAAGTGGTTAAAAAGCATAAATTAGTCACTAAATATAGTCCAGCTCCAAAAACTAGAAAGGAAAAAGAAACAGCCCCTGATTGGTTAAAAAAAAAACTGTGTGAAATGTCTCATCCTTTGTACCCCCAATTAGCCACTCCCTAATTAATAAATTATGCAGTAGTAGTAGTATGTAGTCAAATTCAGGTTGTCACAAGAGGTTGCCTCTCACGAAAAAAAAAATCATATGTAATTTTAAGCATCTGAACAAGTGACAAATACTGATGTCTATACAGAAAAACAAAGATGAGACACAGAGACTGGGTAGGAGTGTGCGTGAGATGCGCTGGGGTCCATTACCCTCAAACAGGTGATTCATTTATACAAAGGTGCTTGTTTCACACGCCTTCTGCAGAGCCAGCAGCTATTTCATCCAACACTGAAGACTCTGTCACGTACTACTTATAGACACATACACACAGGTCATGAAACAATTAGAAATTAAACAAACTAGTCATATGTGAATGTACACACAGGATACCACAGTGAGATGAAAGTATTTGTGTGTAGGGGTGTGTTTTCTTACCTCTCCTTTCAATTACTCAGTGTCTAGTCTGGTGTATTGATTAGCTAATTGCTTTGTTATGGCAACATTAGTCTGTCAATCTAAAAGATATTGATCTGATTAGACAGAGCAATGAAGGGAAAAAGTGACCGAGGACAACAAAACCAGAGGAGGGAAAAAGAGAAGCAGTCGGAAAAGAGAAAGTAAAAAGTGAATGTGTGTAAATTCAGCCTCACATGAAACAAGAACATTTTACAGTAAAAAAAAAAAAGCTGTCACTAAATTGAACGAGCAAAGTGCAGCACACATTTCCTCCCTGAGACAAGAGACTTTCTCACACTTTGGTTCCTATCTTCCTATCTGTAACCAAGGACAGATGAGGCGCATCACTACGGTTACCATATCCATGACAACCTCTCCTGCTGCTATTATTGGGCATGTCGTCAAGGAGACAGAGCGGCACATTATGGGATGCAGACAGAAATAGAAATCTTAAACTGAAAGAAATACAACAGATCTCTGGTATTACATAACAAAGACTTGTGCAAATCTAGTGAGGCGGTGCCACACTGAATCTGAAACTCAGGTTTTATTAAACACAGGGTCAGGGGGAAGTAATAAGACCCTCACCAGGCTCCTTATTTATAAAAATATTATTACAGTTATACTTAAACATTTAAATTATTCTTGAATTACATTTGTAGTTGACGTCAGCTACCTTGAAATTTTTCCTTATATAATGCCAGTGAAAAAACTTTATAAGACAAGATCACAGCAGTGGACTGAAAGGCAGCATCGATCACTGAGTGGACTAAATAGTGGATACAAAAAGCCAAACACGTAGCTTAGGAGTGTGTCATTGCTGCAGTGAACAAGGTAAGGCAGAAAGTTCACGCAAATGCATCTCAAACTGCAACAGCCCTATGTAGCCAGCAGGAAAATTACTCATGTCAGGTTTAGACTCTAGAGATAAGACCAATTTCTCATTCAAGTAATAATTTATAGGTAACTATGCCTGCATGCACATAGTCTTCTGCTTAAGTCATACTTACAATCAAAGCTAAGTTCACTTCATAAATGAGTCAATTTTACAACGGAGGCCCCAGAATACAAAACCACAGTCATAATACTGCTATTTTGACCTTAAATTTCATTAAAATATAGCTTTGCATAAGAAAATACATGATAAATTTATATATAAAAAGAGGAAAAATGGGAAGAAATAAAACTGTCGGTGACCAAACAAAATCAAAAATTCCATTGTGTTAGCCTACATGAGAAAAGAAACTAATGGCAGCAATATTCAACAAGGTTGGAAAATACTACAACAATATTAAATAACAACACGAGAGGTTAAGGTTAAGCTTTGAGGAAGGTAATATTTATAAGACTCCCGTGGCTCAAACTGACATTATAGGGCTGCTTCACAGTTTGTAGTATTGGAAAGGTGACACTAACTTATCTTAGTGTAAAGGGAATGATCATACCACTGACTTTCCTGCTGGTTAAACAATACGGTCACAGGTTCCCTCTTCCTAAATATGCATTAAGAGTCATTTGGGCTGTTAGTGTCCTTAATCAAAGCAGCTCTGGATAAAGCCATCCTCTAAATTATTATGTGAATATAATGAGGATCACAATAGACACTCTGGCAAATTAAGAAGTGGAAAGTAATATGGATTCTGGCAGTCTTGGGTTTAATTACTGCTGTGCAGACACAATGAAAAAAAAAAAAACTCAATAGGGCCAATTGTTAAATAGTGTAAACATAAAGAGAACATGCTTAAGATGCCCTTATGGCAATATCAGATGAAGGTACTGTTATTAAATGTAATGTTCTCATTATGATGTGTGTTTGTCACATAATAACAGTTAATGGTGTATTAGTTTTGTGCCACATGTGCAAAGAAAGAAAAAAATACACCCACTGGCCACTTTGTTAGGTACACCTGTTTAACTGCACATTAACGCAAACACCTAACCAGCCAATCACATTTAAGCATGTAGACATGGTCAAGATGACCTGCTGAAGTTCAAACCGAGCATCAGAAGAAAGGAGATTTAAGTGACTGAATGTTGCATGGTTGTTGGTGTCAGACAGGTTGGTCTGAATACTTGAGAAACTGCTGATCTACTACGATTTTCCTGCACAACCATCTCTAGGGTTTCCAGAGAATGGTCTGAAAACAAAAACAATTACCCAGTCGGCATCAATTCCCTGGGTAAAAATGCCCTGTTGATACCAGAGGTCAAAGGAGAATGGTCAGACTGCTTTGAGCTGATAGTAAGGACACAGTAACTCAAATAATCACTTGTTACAACCAAGGTTCTTTGAGAGGACAACACATCAGATTTTGAAGCAGATGGGCTACAGCAGCAGAAGACTACGCCGTGTGCCACTGTCAGGTAAGAACAGGAAACTGAGGCTACAATTCACATGGGCTCACCAAAATTGGACAACAGAAGTTTGAAAAAAACGCTGCCTGGTCTGATGAGTCTCAATTTCTGCTGCAACATTCAGATGGGGGATATTTGTTTGGCACACTTTGGGCCCCTTAGTACCACAGTCTACCTGAGTATTGTTGATGACTACAGTGTACCCATCTTCTGATACCTGCTTCCAGCAGAATAACACGTCATATCACAAATCATCTCAAAGTGGTTTCTTGAACATGACAATAAGTTCACAGTACTCAAATGGCCTCCAGAGTCACCAGATCTCAAATCACTAGAGTGTCTTTGGGATGTGGTGGAACAGGAGATTTGCATCAGGGATGCACAGCTGAAAAATCTGCAGCAACTGTGGCATGCTATCATGTCAATATGGACCAAAATCTCTGACAAATGTTTCCAGCACCAAATTTTTTGTGGGATCACAAAGTTGACGACAACTGTGTCTGAGTGAAACCAGATCTGAACCACTGATGCCTCTGTATCGTTAATCAGCCAGACAGCTGTGCAATAGATCCACTTCCTTCCCCCCAAAAAATAACTTTTTGATTTAAGTTGCCTACTTGTTAATACTGCACACACACAGACACTTACAGATACATGGATCGTCCGTATATTTAAGACTCTGGTCCATCTGCACACTGCTTCCTGTCTGTCAGAAGGTTATAAAACTAATTGAGCACAGCTGTGGTGGTTGTGTGTGTTGTATCTGTTCATTAACTTAGGAGGTGGGGAGGGGCCACCCGTAGGGTCCAAAAAAAAAACAAAAAAACTTGGCTAAAGTATATGATTTGACAGTAGGTTTGTTTAGGAGGCCTTGCATTTTATGTAACAGTGCGCCTCACTGTGTGCCAGTGCTTTGTGCTGCATAAGGTTTTGGAACAGCAAAATCCTCTTCATGGTGCTTCCAGACAGTGAGAGACACTGAGAGACTTGTTATTATTATCCAGTTTAGATTTCAAGTAAAAACCTCTAGCTGTACTGAAAGACAAAATAATGATTTACATAAAACAGAAATTCCATTTGTGTTTCCAACATGAATGACTGTGGTACCTGTTTTCACCTGACTATATAACGTGGAAACTAAAGCTTTCTAGATGCCTCTGACGGTTCAAGTTCTGACAGTCTGTGCTGCTAATTTTATTAAGGGTTGGATAACATAAATAGAACCTTTCAAGTTATATAAAAGAAAATGCTTAAAGAACTAAAAAGCAATATCAATATCAGAAAAGCATGACAAGCAGAGAGAGTAGGTGATGGGCATGGATCTAGAAGATGAAAACAGCTGTCTGTCTACTGACTCATATGCACCTGCTCTGACACTGTATCGTTATGTGAGAAATTAGAGGACTGGTATACAGTAAAACAAATAAAAACAAATATTTAATGATACCCAGATGTGCTGTAACTCCAACACAACATTGTGAGTATACAAGGTGAAAAAAGACTATATGGGCGGTCTTTTTGTATTCAGAAGACAAGACAGTAAAACTCTAATGCCAGAACATTCTCCAAATATGCAGTAGAGTGTGTAGAGATGTGCTGAAATGTGAATGCCACAGTAAAGCGTGAGTTGTACTAGATGTAGCAAAATTATCCTCGGAAAGAAGGAAAGAAAGAGTTGGAAACAGAGCGACAGATGTTATAGGGCCTCAGAGGGATTAGTCCTCTCTAACTACTAAGGTTTTGTCTGCATACAAGATTTTTTTGGCATCTCCCAAAGAGGTTTTAGCCAGAGCCAAAGGAAAAACACCAGCATTATATTAAGATCCTTTTTAACCCAATTTATGAATTGGCTTTTCATAAAAATATGAATATTTTAATTTTTTTTGTTTATCAAATGGACAGAAATAACAAGAAAATACATAGATTTCTATCACGTGAGTTAAAACAGACACACTGCATTTACTGTACACAAACCAGTTGTTCCTATGTGCATAGTCAAGACACCCATTCTGAGCCAGGAAAAACCCTGTAACCATACACTGGCATACATTTACAAGCAGCCACACACATTCACACGTACATGACGCACATTAATCATATGTACTAGTCAATCAGTCAGTCAGTCAAGTCAGTCAAGTTATAGAAACCTGGAAATCATTTAAGCATTTACAAACATTTAAAAACACAAGAAACTGAGAAGCTTTCTATGTAGCATTGTGACATGGTATAAAAATCAAGTGCACTAAAGCAGGCTAAAGAGAGGCTTTTTCAACATCAAATCATAGCTAGACTGAAGGATTCTTAGGGGGACGTGCATTTCACTTCAAATGCTTTGCAGAAACTGGTTCCGCTGTCTCCAAAGCACGACCAGGCAGACCAAAAGTGACCACATAATCAGAAGATCAATACATCAGGCTTTATTTTCACCGAAAGACAGAAAAGCAACTTCATCATAGATACAGGATTTTCTCAATAAAGTACGCAAGACTTCATTGCAATAAAGACCTGTCAAAAAGGAAGGCTGTCTAGTACTTAGTGATGAATCCAAGTTAGAGAATGAATGGAGTGAAAGAAGGGTGTGTGTAAGGAAAAGAACAGAGAATGATACTGTGGTGTATTAAACCTACAAGTGAAGCATAATGATGCATATTTTGGATACTGTAAAGCTGGACAACAGCACCACAACAATTGACTACTAAGAATAACTCCACTTTTGACCTGAAACTGAGCATTTATAGGGACACTTTATGAGTGAGCCAAGCATTCCTGACATCCCATGAAGCTTATCAAATCATGACTGAGTGTAGAGTGTCATGATTATGGGTTTTTTCAAAGGTTTACCACAAAGCTTTTTTGCAACTGTTGACATATGAATGAACAATCCAAAAATATAATTAACAAATCTCTTTTGTTAGTAATTCATTTTTTCTTGACTGTGTAACATTTAGTACAATATGAGTAGCGACATTTCGGGAACAACACAATCACCCAAAACAAGTCAAGTCAGGCCAACAACAAAAGCTCGCAGTTTCTCAATCTGAACCAAAATTATTCTTTTGCCCACAAAAAAAAAAAAAAAAAAATTGGGCCTCATCTTTGATCAAATGAACCCACACAGCTTTGGATATTTTATACAACTCTGAAATCAAAAGGTTAAAATGAATAACTCTGTTGAACAATTAGGGTAAAAATAAATGTATCATTCATTTCTTTATCCCCACTTCCCTTTTTTTTCTATGCTCCCTTCTGCTCCCATGTTCATTTCCCCCAAAGTTTCTCTCTTTCATTAATTTCACTCGATCATTCTTATGCTGTACCTTCATTAACGCAGCAAAGCCTCATACAGTTCATGACAGTAAATCACACAAAGATGAATCAACTGGAAATGTGCAAATTACATGCTAGAATGCTAAGAAAAACAGAAAAATGCTGCTAATGAATTGCTTCATAAATCATCCCATACAAACAAAAGGAAACTCAAGTGTCAGGCTGAAGCAACAGGATTGCAAAAACATAGCCAGTGAACCAAGCAGCAACTATTTTACCAAGCAGCAAGTGAGCATATTGAGCTGTGAAAGAACTTAAATATTGTGAGCTACTCACCAAGTTGGAGTTGGTGGCGTTCGAGTCATCCTCAGGAAAGGGGATGTAGACAGCTAAGGCCACACAGTTGGCGAAAATTGTCATCAGGATGATGATCTCAAATGGTCTGAGTGGAAAGTTAAGGAAGAGTAGTATACACAAAACAAGGGATACAGAGACATTTACACAGCAGAGATTATCTTGGGTTACTTGGTTACTCTTTAAAAACATTCAACTGAGTCAAAAAAAAAAGTTCAGTATCATAGGGACTCATTTTATTTCTACTGGTTTTGGAGGTTTTAAAATATCAATCTATCTACTTCAGGTTTAGGTGGGTTTTAAAACCTGTGGTAGAAAACACAAAATAATGCAGACTCTGGCTTCTGACCTCCTTGTATAGAAAAGTTTTCATATCAGGCATGTTATTTCAACAAAGAGGTATTTTTAACCATGCTAATACATCTTTACATAACCATAGGTATATATAAACATAGCAGAGTGAACAACCAGTGTACACAAGGAGAGAGATCAAAGTCACTGAGTTTGGATTTTCGTTAACAATGAGACACACTGGGTTACTTAGAGACCTCTTTGTGTGTAGTGGAGGGGGGTTAGAGAGACAGTGCATGCCCTAATATGGGTGCGGCAAAGAGCAGGCCTGTCGCGTGGAAGACGGGATGTGGATGAGGAAAGAGTGAGAGAAAGATGGAATAAGAGAGGAGAGACGCAGAGGGCTTTTATTTGGAACGGTCCTTCAGAGGGGAGTGACCTCATTATTTTGGGCCTCAGAGAGAGAGAGAGAGAGAGAGAAGAGAGCTACAGATAAAGAAGAAGAAAGGGAGAGAGTGTGAAGGAGAGATAGAGGAGGTCTGGTTTTCATCAACACAATTACAAACTGCCACTGCTGTCACCTCCCTCCACCTTCTTCTTGCCCTCCCTCTTCTTCTATTCTTACCTTCCTTTCTTACTTTGTTCCCCTCCTGTCTTCCTTCGCTCTAGGCTGCATATCAAATTAGTCGAGACTCCAGACCTCAAAGTATAATGTAAACAGCAATGTACTGATGACTTGGGCTGTCAAAACCTCAAATCCTGAAGACAAACCATGAGTAAAGTCATACATATTAGCTGACACTAACATATTGCTTCATACCACGAAAGCATCTGACTGTTGGACTTGGAAGTGGCAGTCTGACAGGTGCTGTAACAACTGGTAAATGAAAATCACTGATCAAATACTTTTGAGAAGACATATGGTTGTCTGCACCATATGCAGTCATGTTAAGAGTGTCAAGTACATGAGAAAAACGCCAACAGAAAACACGAAAAAAAAATGCAGAATGAAATTACTAAACAATAATAATTTGAGAAAAAAAATACTAAAGTAAAACACAACAAGATGTCCACAGTGATGAATTACTATTCCTATATGTAACTAAACCAATTTTGGAATGGCTACAGGTAGAATTTCACAGTGCAGTACAATGTACTTTATTAGGTACACCAACTGCTCACAAATGTCTAATCAGCCAATCACATGGCAGCATTCCAATGCATTTAGGCATGTAGACATATTCGAGAGAACTTCCTGAAGTTGAAACCGAGCATCAGAAGAAAGGTGATTAAAGTGACTTTTAATGTTGTTGTTGGTGCTGGATACACTGGTCTGAGTATTTTAGAAACTGGTGTAAACAGCATTAAAGCATGGATCTATCCTGCCTTGTATCAAAGGTTCAGGTAGTGTAATGGTGTGGGCCACACTTTGGGCCCCTTAGTACCAACTGGACATCTTTTAAATGCCACGGCCTACCTGAGTATTGTTGCTGACTATGTTCATCCTTTTATGACCACAGTGTATTCATCTTCTGATGGCTGCTTCCAGCAGGGTAACGGACCATGTCACAAAACTCAGATAATTTCAAACTGGTTTCTTGAACATGACTGAGTTCACTGTCCTCAGTGAACTGATTTAAGTCAAATAGAACATTCTTGGGATGTGGTGGAATGGGAGCTGGACATGCAGCCAACAAATCAGCGGTAGCTATGTGTCAATATGGACCAAATTCTCTGAGGAATGTTTCCAGCACCTTGTTGGATCTATGCTATGAAGAAGAAGGGCAGTTCTGAAATCAAAAGGTTCAAGGAAATCAAATCCAACACAGTACTACCAAGGTGTACCTAATAAAGTGTCTAGGGAATGTGTAGCCAACCAATAACTGCTTACAAGTCATTGCCACCCTGTGTCCTATATGGATACAGTGAATTAATTTATTTATTTACTTAACAGTTAAAGGTCATAAACTTCTTATTTACAGAATCTGAGTTGCAGATGTGAAAAATAAATCAACATACAGTTATGGTCAGAAGTTTACATACTCTCATCATGGGCATGAATGTCATGGTAATTTTGGACTTAGAACCCACTCAAATCTTTTAATAAGTGGTGCTGAAGGTTCTACAATGCCTTTTAACTTGACAAGGCCAAGGCCTACTAACTTCTCGCTAGTGATCATGAATGACTACAGCTGGTACTTTCACTTTGCCAGTATAAAAAGGATTTGTTTGACACCACTCAGTGGACTGACCAATATTTAGAACAATGGGAAGGTCCAAGGACTCAATGAAGATGTAAGAAGGAGAACTGTAGATTTAAAAAAGTTAGTAAGGTCTCTTGGAGCCATTTCTAAACAACTGCAGATTCCAAGACCATCAGTTCAAACAACTGTATGTAAGTACAGAATAAGAACACTGTACCAACTGTCAAGCATGGTGGTGGTAGCATCATGCTCTGGGGCTGTTTTGCTGCCAGTGGTACTGGTACAATGTACAAAGTAAATGGAATAATGAAGGAGGTGGACTACCTCCAAATTCTTCATCTTCACCTCAAATTAACAGATAGATGGTTATAACTTGTACACAACTGGGTGTTCCAACAGGACAATGATCCCAAACACACATCAAAACTGGTTTTGGAATGAATAAAGCAGGCTAACATTAAGCTTCTGAAATGGCCATCCCAAAGCCCCGACCTCAACCCTATTGAAAATTTGTGAATTATGCTTAAAAGCCGAGTCCGTGCCAAGAAATTAACCAATTTAAATGAACTCTACTAATTCTGCCAAGAAGACTGGTTAAATATCCAGCCAGAATTATGCCAGACGTTTGTTGATGGCTACCAAAAGAGTCTGGTCGAGGTGTAACTTACTAAGGGACATTTAAACAAATATTAGTGGTGGTATATGAATATATTTGAGCCTGAATGTATAATTTTGACCCTGTGTGGATTAGAGAAAATCTCAAATAAATTCAAACTTGTGAACCAATTATTGTTTTTAAAGTCATCAAAGATGTACGCTGTGCAATTATTCCACCCTGGAAAAAGAAGAGTTCAAAGAAATCATTAAATGCCCCAAATTACCATGACATTCAGGCCTATGATGAGCATATGTAGACTTCTGACCACTACTGTGTTTAATGTGTAAATCCCAACCCCACAACAAGCCCAAGAGATTTACAGCCTTACAGTTACACATTTCGTCTTCATAAATATGGCTTGCAATAGGTTTAGATGGCAGATAAGAAATAGGTAAGTCTTGACAAATACATTAATAAATTCACAAAATTAAAAATGGCCCCAACAACTTTGACTGTCATATTAGCTATGCTATTGATAACCTGCTGTGTGTGGCCTCACTAGAAAAAGGCCTCCTATTCATTTTAGAGCCTTAACTACTGTTGCAAGAACAGCTCTGTAAACACATAAAAGAGCAAGAGGGAGAAAAAAAATCTTCAGATTATTACGATGAAGCAAATGTTTTGTTTATGTTTGGATTAAGAATTGACTCTTGAACATCATTGGCCACAAGAACATTCAGCTCATTCATCTTGGGACCAAAATGCATCAAAGTTAATCACTCACCCTTCTACCAAGGGCTCATTAAACTCACTTCAGACATGTGGGGACCCACTGAAAAATAGGCCTGTGACTCATTCTGCATTCCTGACCCATAATTTAAAAAACCCTTGAGGTCTGCTTCCATCAACATGATAATAAATCTACTGTCTGCTGTGCTGTTGAGAGCGAAACAACACTTGGAGGAAATTCTGGAAGTCTGTACCAAGTCTATTCATAACGTACATTAATTAGCATAACAACAATAGCAATATGCATCTTTAAAAGCATAGGAGAAAAGAAATATCAGTGGGAATCAGTTAGCATTTTGCTCCAAGCTAACTGACAGCTCTAAAATGTACAACAGCAAATAAAATTGAAATCAACATCCAGGTAGCTGAGAGGCTTTTACAGCTGATATAATGTAGTATTTACCTGGGTGATGGAATTTCATATATATATGATTTTCAACAGTGTCTCAGACAGCAGCATATATACAGTATATTCAGCATTCTGACAGGCAGTTTTGTTAAGGACAAAATTTCACCCTGGGATTGCATCCAAGTACACACCTGGAAACTGTTATTTCCTGAGTTTCTCTCTTTACAGTTGGTTCACATAAACACCACATAGAGTTTACAATAACTCAGATAATCTTTTATCTTGACAAAGCTCAATAAGGAACCTGGGATATACTGATATTATCAAGGAGAGCGAGCTCAATACTGTTATGTGTTATGCTGATTTTCCCAATATCTGGTTTCCTGTTTGAAAATGCATACAAATAGTGCAATTCCTCATGTGACCCGGTGTACTTTATTAGCATTTAGCCAGGAAGTGTGTGCACGCGTGTGTCTGTTTGTAAATGCACTAAATAACACCTTTTGAAAACTACCACTTAGTGTGATTTCATATAGAGAACATGGTAGTTAAGAAGATGTCTGTCTCGCTGACCTTGCAGTGTGCAGGTAGTGCTTCCATGGTATAATTACACAGCACGCGAGAGTACTGTGTCTGTGTTTTAGTCCTTTATCATGTGCATTCAAGTACGTGTGTGTTCTTGGAGTGTTGCTGTGTGTTCTCTAATCTGAGTGTGTGCTTGTGTGAGCTTAGACAGGCCCCATTGACCTGTTGAGAGCAGCAGCTGTTGTCATGGTAACAGAGGAGGAAAAGAGGAGGATTTTGGATCTCCATCTCCAGAGACAGAGGTACTCACAGAACGCAGGACATGCACGCATAAAGCCTCAAAAATATAAACAAAGCGTACAACAGAGTGCACACAGAGTCCCCCACATGCTAATGTTCAACTACATGCCCACCCTGCTGTTATGAAGGACATCCCATAGCATGGAGGTTAAATAGAAAAGCAGATAAACAAAGACTTGATGTTAATGGTGTTAATTGTGTTTCTTCCACATTTCTTTGTGACTCAGAGGCCATGCCTTTTTAGCTGCAATTTTCTTTAAGAGCACATTTTAATGTCCATCTTCTTTCTGTCACCTCTCCATCGCTCTCTTCCTTCCCACGCTTTACAGCAGTTTAAATGAATGATTCTGGGAATTGTGGGTAATGATCTGAATGCTCATCAGTCACTGGGTGAGACTGTTCCAGCAACCCTCAGGGTTTATTCATGCTTTTCACTTTAATTTTTCAGCTTCTGCACAGCTGGACAGTTGGTTGGCTACTGACATGATAACGACAGATAATTAGAAATGCACAAGGTGGCCATCGGGAAGAATGCTCACATTTACTGTCTTGATAAACAAACTCAAAAATATAGGTCTGACTCCACTTTCATGAATTCATGTCAAATGAGCAAGTTAACTTGCATGATGGATGGAAACTATGGAAATTAGATTTTCGTTCAAGGATTTGGATTTCGCATTAAACTAAGCAAAACTTACACACTTTTTTTTCTTTGAAGTTCTTTGGTAAATATACATGTTATTGTTAGATTACTCCTGCTGTAATGTCAGGCTCAGACTACAACTATGGCCACTGTGTCAGTGATTGTAGTCATAAAACTTGCTTTTTGATGACTGAGAGACCTGAAAGACGAGGTGTTGATCCTTGATTATTCCTGTTTCCTGTCTTTCACCATATTCGTGGCACAGTTGGGAAGGAGGCTCAAGGTAGCAATTTCCAGGAAAAGAATGTAAACAAATGACAGCAACCAAAGGGGTGTGTTTTGTAATTCCGCCTAGCTACAGCTGCAATATCCTTCCTGTTTTGTTTTGCCATGTGTATAGTTGTACAAAGCACAACTCTCAACGGCTGGTGAAATATAAGGCGTCCCAGATGCAGCATTGGTTTTTGTTCATTATGAGACACTATGAGACACAAAACGATCAACACTCATTCGTGATCTGCTCATGCAGATCTGGCTATAATCAAGTAGTCTGAACCTGACATTTTAGTCTATCATATGAATCTAATTTCCTTTAAGCATAATTAGGACTCTTTTTTTAACTCGATAAAAATACTCAAAACAGTACTTTGATATTTGGTATTATTGTGGTATATGCACCTAAGGATTAGCACATAATGTGAAGATGTGATGTCCTTTCTGCAGTGCAGTTATATCAAAACATATTTTTCCTTGATACTTTTGTCCATTGAAGCTTATAATATTATCAACACTGATTTACTGTGATTTGTTAATGCAGCCTACTCAAGTACATGCATTAAAACACACACTTCTAGCTCATCTTCTATTTTCTCACCAGGTTGCTCTGCCTTCTATTTCCTTCCTCCCTTCCCTCTATTCTCCACCCACACCTCTACCTCCTTCCCTCCACTCCACTCATTATTTTCTTGTTTACCTTTTCCGTCCTCCCCTCAATCTCTCACTCCTGCCGTCCCTTCTCTGTTACTCAGCTCCATTATCTCTCCTGTCGACATCAATGTCCTGCCCACATCCCTGCCTTTCTCATTTCCCTGACCCCTCCTCTTCCTCTCCTTCTGTTCCTCTCAGAACCGTGTGCAGTGGTGCTCTTGCTGAGTCGAGGCTTATGTGGACATGCACCTATTATTGATTACTTTGTGTGTGACACAGGCAATTTCTGTCTCTCTCTCCCTTTTCCCCTCTCTTTCTCACCCTGAGGGAGAACCAAGTCATTATGTTCAGGAACTTAAAAATAGAATTAAAAAAAGAAGAGAAGCAGGGTTGAAAGGAAGAACAGTAGGAATTAGGGATTTGGGTGTACAGAGGGAGGGATGGATATTAAATGTTGCGTTAGACTCCTAGGTGGAGGATGGAGGGAGCAAAGGATGAATAGAGGTGTGGATGGACCTGGGGGAAAGAGGATGAATACACTTTGAAATAGCAAGGGGAGAGGTGTGAAGGAGGGATGAAAATTAGACAATTTGTTTTATCCTCCTGTGAGAAAACAAAAAAGAATGTAAGATGAAAGAGAAGAGTAGAAAAAGAAAGAGGGAGAAGGGCAGACAGAAGAAGGGGAGAAGGGATTAAGACGACTGAGTGAAGAGGGAAAATCACACTTATTGAGAGCTAGAGGACAGAGAGAGATTGATTAAAGCCCCATACGGATGGGATTATCATTGCGGGGGGGAAGAAGGGAATAAAATATTCTCTGTGGACCATGGAAATTTTTACTCACTGTCCCGGAAGGAAATTTTTAAAATGTAAAAATTACAGGATGGAAACTGACGTTCAGTAGGACAAAAAGGCGCAAAAGACATACATAAATCCACTTAGAAATAACAGAAAAAGACACTTCAGAATCACAAATTTACCTTTTCTTCAGTATCAAATTAATCCTGTGATAGCTGTATGTAAAACCATCTGTACATTATGAACTTCTAATTCAGCATACTTATAATGGCATCAATTTGACATAATGTAATTGTGTAATTATGTGAGCAACACTCTTCTATCTGCATCTCTCTAATAATTTCGTTCTAAAGTCAAAGATAGGGGATGAAATATGGTTGCAGCAAAAACTGTATATAAAAGATGGCTGTAACTTCTGGGCCTTAAAAGTGACTGCAATGCAGAAGTGTCTTAAACCTGCATTCTTTCAAATGTCCAGCAGGGGGTGAATCTCAGCTTAAAATCTTGTTGTATAGAAGTCTGTGGGATAACAGCAATTGGCTCCCTTGCTCTATGACCTCAGTTAATACATTGCTCATGAATTTATGGGCACATGGGCAGGATATGCTTCATCATGTGACTGGCAAGTTGCTAGCCTGGGAGCCTGCAACATAACTCAGTTCCTCAGATTCACCCTTTGCTCACCATATATCCAGTTTTAAAAATCCAAAATCTGAAGAACAAAAAAGCTCAGCTTGAGGCTTCACAACAGGACCTGGTGGGTGAGGTCACAGTGGCTACATTCATCTTTCATATAAAGTCTGTGGTTTGCAGGAGAAACATAGTTATAGTACATCTATACGTTTGCATAGGAACATTAAATACAGTTGTAAAATATATAAATGGTTTGTCATCATAAAAATCTCAAAATTTTTGAAAAAAATGGACTGTAATCCATTAATTTTTTAAATAGACATGGACAAATTCTTCTTTTAGCTTGTTTCCTTCAGACTACACAACCAGTAGATAAGGATGTGATCTGTGAGAGAGCACTACATATAAAACAGTATAAAAACAATCCTCTGACCATAGTTTGTTAAAGGATACTTCCACTCTACGATGCTAATGCAGGCCCTGCGGATGGGATTCTTGAGTGTGAGGCAGAGTAGGGCCCGTGGCGGCCTTGTGGCTGTCGCTGTGGTTTGTTTCTTGGGTTTAGCGGTATAGTGTTGTCTCTTCCTTTGCGTGGAGCTGGCCGTAGAGATGGGCCCACGCCCTCCCGACCCAAGCCCCGCCCCTCCACCCGATGCAGCATTACCCATCATCTTTGCCTGCCTTGCAGCGTCGATCGCCGCCTGCCAGCTCAGGGCTGCCCCCGGTGTGGGGATGTGCTCCGGAGCCAGACCAACCACGCCCACTCCGTGGTTGACCCCGCCCCCTCCTCCACCACGGTCACCATGGCTAGTGCCGCCACTGTGCTCATTGGTCAGGCCAGGTGGAGGAGGTCGAGGAAGGGGAGGAGGGGGAGAGTAGTCGGAGCCTGGAATGGAGGAAGAGAGAAAAGAGAGAGGAGACAGGAAGTTAACTACATAAGCTCATAGATTACTTAAATAAGTGAACAACATCAAACATGATTCCTTAAAGCTGACACTTTTTCAGTTTGCTGGTTTGTTAGATTATTTTTAAGAGGGTGTTTGAACCACAGACTGTGCCCTCTGTTTTATATTTTTGTTAGCTATCAAGTCCAACAGAGCTAACCATGTTAACCATGTTAAAGTCTGTGTTTTCAGCAATGTTGAATGTCATTTCATCTAGTCTCTCTGTCGTCATCACAAGCCATCAAATTTGGCACTTGAACTTCCATCTGAAAGACTTGGTGGTCCTACCACTTGTGTGTGACTGGAGCCCTGCAGTCAAGAGTTTAGAAATTTCAATTTGGGGGGATAAAAAGTGAAAGGAAACCAGTTCTTTTAGTGTATTTGTAGGGAACTAACTAATGTTTATGATGACAAGGCCCCCAGCCTGAAAGACTAGTACACACCAATTCTATGAGGGGAAAATGCAGAATGCGTTCAGCTCTGAAAAAAATAAGACTGAAGACAACAAATGCTTGTAGTGGAATAAAAGATAAAAAAGAATGTTGGAAAGAAATTAGAGACAGAATTACAATAATCTCTGTGAGATTACATAGTTTTACCCAAACAAATCGTGGGAATAAGACAGCGGATTAACCATGTTGTATGCTTAGCCAGATTAAAGACACTTATAATATCCTCAGCCCTCCTTCTCTCTGACATCTGAACAAATGTTCCCGCCATGCATATAGATTACATGCTGAAATTTTATGTTAACAATTACTAACACAAAGCCAATCATGCAAGTGCACATGGAATTTTTCTACAGATGGAGAAAAGCAACAGTGCTTTGCAGAGACAAGGGTACATTTGTGAAACAAGTAGTCAGAGCTACTGATATCAAAGCAGAAAAGACTTATGTTTAATGATAAAAAATACAAACTAATTAAAAAAATGTTGAAATTGCTTGAACACAACTGATTTAGTAGATATTCTCTTTTGTTCATGTATATAGTTACAAACTGGATTATATATCATTATCTGGATGTTGTAGTGCCATAGTAGATCAATAGATCCTTTAGCTCCTATAGTTTCTTTAACAAATGCACGGTGGAAATAAAAACCTTAATCTTGGTAGATTTACCAATGTCTAATTCGTAAATCTCATAAAGTAAAATTCTTTTGCAAGAGAAAGAATACAAAACTTAAAGAACCCGTGTAAAGTTAATCCCTCCTGTGCTGTTACAGCAGAGATAAGGAGACAGAAAGACAAAGATAGAGGAAAATGTGAGTGGGTTCAGAGAGAGGAGGAGGAGAGAAGTAGATTTATCCTACAATTACAGGGCATTCACAATGTCTGCTGAAATCCTGTTCCTCTCACTTCACGGCTACAAGTTTCTACATATGAACTCACACTGGGTGATGGCCTGAGGGAACAGTACATCAGATCCTAAGGACTATAGTGACTATAATACATGCACAGAGTATATATCTATCCCCTAATCATCCTCAAGTCCTGCTTTCTGTCTCAGTCACACTAGTGTAAAAGTAGGACAGCAACATCCTTGCGACTAGAAAAAATGTGTGTTTCCCTAGTGATTGCACT
>VUQS01002280.1:6137-20396 GCA_015108495.1 Heterochromis multidens | reverse complement strand
AAAGTGCAAAAAAGGAAAAAAAAAAAAGGGAGTCATCAAAAAAAAAAAAAAAAAACTGGGGGAAGTGATGAAAAAGATACTAGCAAGTGTTTAGATGAGACAACAACACATATTCACATTCAACTAGGTTCAGCAGATATATCATAGCAAGTGTAACTGTAAGCAGTAAACTTTATTTATAATAAAAAAGATTTTTAAAATGTGTGATTCAAATGTGTTCTGATTCTAACTCAAGATCAGTGTTGATCTATTTAAGGGTCGAAAAGCTGTTTCTTCAAATGACACACTTTCTAGAAGGAGAAGAAAACACACAATATCAAAAGAGGAAAAAGCAAAACTGAGACAAAATTCAAACAAATTTATTTCAGCTATGCCGTGTTGAAAATAAACACTGACATGTTAAATTATTAAAAGCTCTTGCATATTCAGAATGATAATTCAGAGAGTAGTACAGTGTGAATTGCAATAACAAAATGTGCGTAAAGTGAATTATGTATAATAAAATTTGTTTTTGTATAACAAATGAACAACATTTCTCTATTTCTGTCCTGCCATCAGATTCAATTAGTGAGAGAAAATCATCTTCACAAGTTTTGTTTCTGGTAAGCATTGTTTTGTTTTTTACTTTGTTCTTTGAGCTCTATGAAGAGATCAGTCACACATATTTGCATGACAAGTCTCTCTGTGTACTGCTTTGAGAGGAGTTTGCTACAGCAGTGTACTGTACACTGGGTGTATATAATCTACCATAGTTTTCTGTATGTCTGTGTATGCAATTTACTGTAGCAAACTTTTAGTTGTTTCTGGATTTAATTCTTTAGAACTACAAAAACCAAAATGTATAAGTGTAACTGATTGCACCAATCTGCTTATTACCTAATCAGATTTATATTAACAGGAAATCATTGCACTCTTTCAGGTAAGCAACTCCGAAGACCCACATGTAGCACAATAATGCACAGTGTAGTTTATGTAGTATATGCATTTCTACTTACACATGTTACACATACTTTAAAAGCAATCATATAATTACAAAAAATATGCTTCATCATCTACATATATTGCATACTGACCAGTGCTCACACACATGGTCCCCAGGGTTATATCTAAACCACACACAGGTCTACATTTGCAGGTTGTTATTTTTGTGAGTACCATTGCAAAAATAACAGCCCACTGTGAACACTTGTCTTCCCCAGCCGTTTCCAACTGTTAACCTAATCTTTATGATTATTGCAATGGCTTTAGCAGCAGGCCATTTCTGTCAGCAGACAGCAGTTCTCACTGTAGGGGATACTCAACACACACGCACTAAGCCTTCAATCAGTGGGGAGACAGACAATTGGAGTTTTCCATATTTTGCATGGCAGTTTTGCGTCATTAGATTGTTTCGAGTGGACAGACAGAGAAGACAGGTGAAAGAGTGAGGAACAACAAGAGAGGAGATTACCCATGATAGGTTACGATGAGCTTGCTTAAAAATAACACATATTATACAATAATAATAATAAATCCTGCGATTTGGGTAGCATGGTGGCTTAGGGGTTAGCATTGTTGCCTCTCACCATGCCTGGTTTGAAGCCTGGCTGCAGCCTCTCTGTGTGGAGTTTGCATGTTCACTTTGTGCCTGCATGGGTACTCTGGCTTGCTCCCATAATCCAAAGAGATGCATGTTAAGCTAATTGGCCACTCTAATTTGGCCATGGATGAGAGGTCAATGAAATGTTTACAATTTTTAAAATGAAGTACTGTTTGAACATATGATGTAGTCTAAAGCCCTTTGATTACTATTTTTCAATTTAAAATTAATACCTGAACACTGTGGGCACAGTGTTTCACTGAGAAAAAAATACGTAAAAATGACGGAATTTTCTGTATACACGTTATACGCTTGTTTTTTTGTATTTTTTAACCACACATTTAATTTTACCATTTACCATTTACAGAATTGCCCATAACCTTCTATAAGAAAACAGTGTTACCAGGACATTTTCTGGGGGGGGGGTTTGTACTGATTTTTTTTTTTTTTACATATTTGACTCATGCTGTACTGAGTAGATTAAAAATGTCATATTGTTTCTCATGGAAAACAAGAAACTGTGTTTTTGAGCATTTAAACCCTCCATGTTTCAATAGAAACAGTGACATGTAATGAGTAGTAAATCTTCACAGTTACATGAAACACTTATATCACCACTCAAAGCCAGATTTATACAATCCCCACACATCAGCAAAGGCAATAATATAACAATCTGAGAAATGTTTGTTCTTACTAATTATGTTCAGCAGTGGGTCTAACTCTCTGTTTTCTTATCTCTGTGATTACCACATGAGGTGTCACACTAAAAGAATTTCTGCCCAGGCCCAATGACCTCTGAGGCCTGCATAGTACCAGGCAGCACTGCAGGAAATCACTGAAGATGGTTCCTGCAGAATTTAGTGAGATAATATGCCCCCTCCCATTAAATATCCCTCACAACAAACATTAGACTGGACTAAAACTAAAAGATGGCTGATAAGGTTATTAGCGGTTCACACTGGGAACAAAGGTTGACACGCACAGCTAAGATCAATAGCAGATGTTAGCAGGTAGTCTTAAATAGTTTTATAGTACAAATACCCCCTGTCAGGATGGACTAATGCAAAACAAATTTTCTTTACAGCACAAATACAAGTGTTTGTGTGAATGGGTTTGAGCTCCTACCGGAAAATTTGGCAACATTAATGCAACCCCAATACATTTATAAAAAGGGGAAATAAAGTTGACTGACTGGCAACTAAATACCCTGGTGTTTACGCTTACCTTTACACACTGTAATATTTTCTGCTCATCATCACAGAGTGTCTTTTCAGTGACAGCACTCAGTCAGGCATCAGCTTGCATTAACCAAAGTTTAACATCATTCAAGAGCACAAGATGACCTACTGAGAACATACACGAGTAAATGTGTAGCAATACAGCGCTTATTACTGTTCCCCCTCAGGCAAATACCTTTTGCTTAAGCCCCACGCAGGGGAACATTTTGTTTTATTACCTTGCAAGATAAGTCGCGAGTGAAGACAGGGGGAGGGCTGGTAAAAGAGAGAGTTAGCAGAAAAAAAGAGAGGGGTGGGGGCTCTTAAGTACCTGGGGAATTAAAATATTCCAGCTCATCATATCAGTGTCTTAGTTCTTGGTTTTCATGTGGGGTGCACGTAATTATTACAGCATTTTAAAATTGAGCCAAGAAGAAAGATGAGTTCAAGTGCAAATTAATTTCAGATTACCACAACAAAGACAATCAATTCTCAATGAGGACGCCAGCAAAATGCTCTCGAAAGGGCCCGAGGTCTCCTCCACACACACACACACCCACACACACAAAAGGACTAAACTAATAGCTCAAACAATTTGTGAAAAAAGCCCTACTTAAATTACACTCAAGATATAAAGCAGTGTACCTTACCTGGTACAGTCTTTAACTCTCTTTTTCCTCTGTTTTTCTCCTCCCCTCCCCTCATCTCAGCTTCCCTCAACAGCCTTCCCTCCCTCATTCCACTACCACCACCCAATGTCTCCTTTTTTACAGTCGTCTCACTCATTAGCAGTCCTATCACCAGTGTACCACTAGACCTCATTAAGGCAGCCTGAAAGCACAAGTATACCTCTGACTTTAAACGTCAAAGTAAAGGAGGAGCAGGTGGTGGGGTAAATAAGGGATGAAGAGTCATCCTGGCCTGGCAGAGTAACACAAGGTAAAGACAGGAACTGTCCATCTTAGATCTTTTCATCAGCCTAATTTTCTTGATAAACTCTGAGTCTAACATTATCAGCAGGGTATGAAAGAGAGGAGAAAGGTTAGCCATATATAAGAATAAAGACCACTTTTTTTTTTACACTAGTGAAGCTGAAGCTCTTCTCAGGTACAGTGTAGAAATGGTCAGCTGGTTTTATTTATAACTGAGTTCACAGTGAACCTTTCAAAATGGTGCTAAATACTCACTGTAGAGGATTGGGACCTGTGAATTAGGCTCCAGTAACAGAATGCAACAGACTTCACATAAAAATATTTGTTTCTGTTTCAACTGGTAATGATTACCAACCTCAGGGGCCCTCAAATGTGATACTCAAAGGTATTAAATATATGTACATATACACTTACTGGGCAGTAGGCTAATCTCCAGCTACTTTGTATGTTCCATGTAACTACCAATTTTTCAATTAATTTATGTATTTACTTATTTTTAATAGAAAAGTAAAATTTTATGTCACACTGTATTCAAAACTTGACGTGTGTGCTAGATTCTGGATTGAATTTCAATTCAGTTTGCTGTTGACTGACATCTGGACTTTGAGGAATTTTCTAAGCTACGCAGTCGGAACTATATATTTTAGGTATTTTGTTTGGGAACCTAACACTGAGTATCTCCTGCTTCCATGAAGGATTTTGCAGGGTCAGCAATCAAAGGTAGAACTTGTAAATGATGCTATATATTAAAGACTTTAAAAGGCCTAATAATTAGATGTAGATTTACAGCACTAGAAATCAGACAACTTAAGAAAGCTAAATAAACAAATCAATAAATTAATAATAACAATAATCCAATGATGTTTTTGAAATACTTGCATATTTGTGACAAAAGTAGGTAAAATATGTCAAATGATGCACTATAATGATGCTTTAGTAACAGAATAAGCACTGCAATGTGACTCCAGCCATTAGTTACAATGATATGATTTGCCAGTTAGTGGTAAATACACTGCCAGTACAACCAGCCTCTCACCAGTGGGATAAACTCCACACTTCATGTGATTTACTGGCATTTTTCACAAACTAACAAAATAGCAAAATTGTTCATGAGTTTTGCATCCTCATAAAGTGAAGAGGAAGAAAAAAGTAACTCACTTCAGACAGAAAACAAGTTTAGAGTTCAGAGTGCTTGACTTCAATGACTTCAAAACATTTAGGAATATGTAAAACTCTTAATGATATTTCAAATGGTAGAGATGATTTTGTCTCTTTTGGATCAACTCTTGCTTGAATTACAACTCAGAATATTTAAAAAAAAAAAAAAATTTTTCATGCTTCATTTTTCATTTTAAGAATAGTCAACAGGCTGTTTTACTCACTACTTTTGACATCTTAGTAAAGAGATCACAAACGCAACCAATCAAATTAATTAGGACACTTGTTGGACATTAATTAATGACATCATTATTAAGGAAAGCCATCTTTATTTTTATTAAAATAATAGCTCATTCATTTGTTTCCCATGATAGATTTAAAAGTACTTGAACTTGTTCCTCAGGCTAGATATCATTTTAAGATAACATCGTCCGGATGAGTAACAATTACTGTGACAGGAGCTTGACTTTGAATCACTGACTGTGTAAATTTAACTCTTTAGTTCTGCCCTTCCAAACACTTCTTTGACCATCGTCTTTGCTCTTTGCTGTCTAACCACAAAATCTGTGCACATTCACCAGCTTTCCTCAACTTACAATACACCCTTACTGTGAAAAGAGGTTATCCACACTCCTGTCAAGCTGGCTCAAGCCCCACAGTCTTCCAACTATACCCTTACTTTCCACAATCCCTTCCCCTCTCTCTGTCTGTCTTTGCTTCCTGCTCCTACTCCACTCCGCACTCATACCTTGACCCCTCACACCTCCTTTCCCTTCCTCTCTCTCACAACCTCCACCATTTATCCCTCTATCTATCCATCAACGCACCCTGACTAGAAAGGCCTAAGCATTTCTCCCATCCTGCATGCTTCTCCTTGGGGAACCTGTTGTGGAGTTGAGAGCTGAATGGCTCCTAACGCTGAAGGGGAAAAAAAGAAGTCAAGCCTCATTAGATTCTCATTACCTTTGCAAACTGAAAGCAACAGAGATTTTTTTTTCTCTCTATAAAATTGCAGCTTCTGAGCTCCCTGGGAATTGCAATGAACACCCCTCCCCACTCTCACCACCCTCCCCCCACATCCCAAATCAACTATCAAGCAACACCTCCCCAATATTCCCTCTTTCCTTCTATCCTCTTCTGCCCTTCCTATTTCACAACTGCACAGCACAGAATACAGATTGACTCAGTCAAGGGAATTAAAGTTTTATTTCAATTCCAGTTGCACAATAAATCCCATCATTAGAATAGTCTCTTAAAGTTTAACATCTCTTGAGTTGCTCTCCTCCAGAGTCCATTTGATTGCTCCTTTAACAGCAAGTATCAAGTTTTACAAGCCCGTAATGTCTTATTAGCCGCATGTAAAAATATCACATTTTAGATCAGTTCCTCAAACAGTCAGTCTCATCTGCACTTCCATCTCCTCCCTCCAGTATACTAACAGACACACACAGGCATTATCCTATCTCAGGTAAACAAGTCTACGTGTCTTCAGGCTTATTGCTGAGAAGGTTGCTTTTGAAACAAATAAATATATAAAAGTGAAATGCAAACTTCAAATACTAATGAAACTTGCTAAATTTAACTACCAAAATCAATAGCTGGTATGGCTTAACAATGAATGATTGTTGTGTTTTTGTGTATGTTGTTTGGGCAGGTTTGCACCCAGTACTTCAAAGTGACATGCAAGGACGACTTGCTTGTAAAAACACGATTATAGTTCAAATTAAAGAGTTATCTAAACATAGGTGACATGATTTAACAGATATGATGATTTCTTCTGTAGAATGAAAGACTGAGGTAATTCCCTTTATTAATCAACATATTCAATGTGACTTCCAAGGAAAATTGCCATATTGCAAAAGCATTGAAGTCACAAGCCCTTGATGTAAACAATAGACTGTGCCCTCCAAACTTCCAGTCAGAGTTTTTTGTTTTGTTTTGTTTTTTTTGCTGTTAATCCAAGTCATTCAAATGCATTGCAGCAGCTACACTTTATGACTTTTTTTTCTTTACTCCTAAATCTGTTAAGAACAATTTAGAATAATTTGCCATTTGGAAATCCTGCTTTGCTGCAACTGGTCAAGGAAAGGCATGTGATTTACAAATGTAAATAACTGTAAACTGCAAATAAACAACAATATAGGTGGCTCGTTTGTCTAAAGATTGCTTTAAAAACTTGTTATAAACAAAGTTCACATGAGATGAGACACACAGGATGCGAGACCCAATCTTGCAGTTGCCTCACTGTTGCTAAGATACACAGAAAGAAAAGTAGTATGGAAACAAATATGATAAGAAAACAAGAAAAATTTGAGAAAACAGAAAAACAACAGTTCAACCATTTTTAACTAAGCAACCAGGCTGGTAGTTGGGATGGTAAATTTGGTTTAGGCTCTTCATGGCATATCAAAATAAGATTATCCCCTGACAGTTCAAGACCACCCTTTATTAACTCTCCCATAATCCCTCATGGATCAGTGGTTACACACAAACATAGAGTTAGGTTACATAGACTGAAGCTTTATGGCTAACACTTTTTTGCCTTAGTATACATGTACTGTATAACCTAAGAAACAATATTTTCAGTGACATTTTATTGTAATAAAATCTTCATTGTTATGCAAATCCAAATTACCTTTATCTATGTGGTAACTTTCATAAGATGTGGTTATATGTCTGCCATAAATATTTAATAAACTTTTGTTCTTGCAACCACAGAACTTCACTGGCAAAGTAACATACCACATTAGAGTATGTTAAAATATTAAACATATTTCCTTGAATTAAAGAAAAGGTACCTTAATATTTTCTTGTCTTGTTCTGAAACCACTCAATCAAAACAACAAACCTGAAATGGGATCTCTGCTCTTTTTGCTGTACTTCTTTGTGAACATCCCCCAGAATCCTGATCAGTCCCATATGCTAGGGTCACACCCATAGTGCACTTACCATTTTTTAAACAATGTGTCTTTTTGGAAAGAGAACAAAGTAAAACACAAATTAAATGTAATTTCTTCAAATACAGTACAACTTAGCTACTCTTTGGTTAGTGCATACAAGAAAAAAAGTATTCATCTTCTTTATATATCACAAAACTTTTGTGTTTTCTTTTAGGAGATTGTATTTTTATTTTTTTTATTTTTATTCAATAAACACTGGGGGTGTTCTTACCTTCACATTTATATCAGTGCCTGGAACCCAGTGAACCACAACCTATCTGGTAACAAATGAAGAGAGAGGGCTAGGTGATTAATGAAGTGGCCCACGATAGTAAACTGACTCTGATAACAGTTTCTCTTGCAAATAATAAATTACAAACCTAAAATTCTTCTAGGAAAAATAATAGGGAGGTATGGGGGTATATGAGGAAAACGTTGGAGAAGGAGATTGGAGATGTGTGTGTCTGTTCTGTCTGTGTGTGTGTGTGTGTGTGTGTGTGTGTGTGTATCTGTAGGTGGAAGGAAAGGGAGGTTGGAGGGTAAAATAAAGGAATACACTGCAGTCCTGTTGTTTAAACATAGCAGAACATGTACCAAAAATAATATAGAGAAAATTAAAATAGCACTGGGATAAGAGACTGAGATTTTAAGTACTCTTTCTTATTAACTTCCTTCTTTTTTTCTTACTTTCTTTAAGTCTTCCTTACATTTAGTCACCCTACATTTCCTCTCAAGAATATTATTCCTTTTCCTTTCATTATTTAAATCAAGGATTGTGTATCCAGAGCTGGTAGTGAATAAATACAATAGGTCCAATAATGCATTTCATCCATATTGTGCTGTGAAAACACATTTATAGGGCTCTTCCAGGCGTAAGCTAAAGAATGTAATTTTTGCTGTTCTCAGAGTGTGATATTTACTCTGAGGTTCACCAGTTTGATGTAACTTGTTTTCTAGCATTTCCAGAAGGAGGCTACAATAAAAAAAAATTAAAAAAAACAGATATGAAAACCGATCTTAGAAGTTGCACTGTATATATAGTAATGGTAAAAAGAAAGTAAATTCTTCTTTTTAAATCCCCTATTAAATCCTCTTTAAATTCTAAGGTTTTACATATGAGGACATAATAAGGATCCTTAGGAGGTCTTAAAATTAGGTAAATACAACTTCAGATGAACAAAAAGCATGACATGTTACACTTTATTGTCATTATTTATTTACTTATAATAAACAATAAGTTAAAATGAAGAAGCATTGTATGAAAAAAACTAAGAACACCCTTGCTGCTTCCTTAGGAGGGTAAGTAGGAACCAGGTGCTGAAAATCAATTGCACTTGGTTAAATGACCATCAGCAAGTGTGACTACCTCTATAAAAGCAGATGTTTTGGTAGTTTGTTGTATTCAGGTGTGTGTTAACAAAATGCCAAGGAGGAAAGACATCAGCAATGATCTTCAAGAAGTAACTGTTGCTGCTCATCAATCTGGGAAGGGTTATAAGGTCATTTCCAAACAATTTTGAAGTCGATCATTCTACAGTGAGAAAGATTAACAAGTGGAAAACATTCAAGATACTTGCCAGTCTTCATAGGCATGGATGTCCCAGGAAATTCTCCCCAAGGTCAGAGAAACAGCAAAAAACCCAAGAACTACATCCCAGACTCTACAGGCCTTTGTTAACAGGTTAAATATTAAAGCTCATGACAGTACAATTAGAAAAAGCCTGAACAAGTATGGCTTGTTTGTAAGGGTTGCTAGGAGAAAGCCTCTTCTCTCTAAAAAGAACTTGGCAGCATAGCTTAGTTTGCTTAGCTTTGCAAAATTGCATCTGAACAAACCTCAAGACTCCTGGAGCAATGTACTTTTGACAGACAAGATCAAATTGGAGATGTTTGGCCATAATGCACAGTGGCACATCTGGTGAAAAACACACAGTATATCAGCACAAACACCTCATACTAACTGTCAAGAACGGTGGTGGAGGGGTGATTTTTTAGACTTGTTTTGAAGCCACAGGACCCGAACACCTTGCAGTCATTGAGTCAACTGTGAACTCTTGGGTCATGCAACAGGACAACAATTCCAAGCACAGCAGCAAAGGAACAGCAGAATGTCTGAAAAAAAAAGAAAGAAAGAATTAAGGTGTTAAAATGGCCCAGTCAAAGTCCAGACCTCAGCCCAGATGAATTGCTGTGGCAGGGCCTTAAGAGAGCTGTGTATAAATGAA
Source organism: Heterochromis multidens (assembly GCA_015108495.1). Taxonomy (NCBI): domain Eukaryota; kingdom Metazoa; phylum Chordata; class Actinopteri; order Cichliformes; family Cichlidae; genus Heterochromis; species Heterochromis multidens. The sequence goes on along the minus strand of VUQS01002280.1, from coordinate 10,346 downwards.
TACCCACAAACCTCAATGAACTGAAGCAAAATTATAAACAAGAGTGGGCCAGAATTTCTCCTCAGCAATGTGTGAGGCTGATGAAGTCATACAGAAAATGATTACTTCAACTTTGCCAAAGTGTAAAAGTGCCTCTACAAGCTACCAGATCATTGGATGTACTCAGTTTCTCATACACTGCTTCTGCATTTTAGCTTGGTTTTGGTTAAATAAATAATGACATGGTTGAATGTTGTTCATTAAAAGTTGTATTTACCTAATTTTAAGACCTAGTAAGAACTAGATCATTTTTTATTATATCCTAACATGTAAAACCTTAGAACTGACAGAGGGTGTACTTTCTTTTTACTATGACAGTAGGTTCTTAGAAGTGCCAGTTTACATCACTTCTCACATTGCGTATCGGACACAAATTGTTGGGTTGCAAATCACCAGTGTGAATTTATTGCCTGATATTTAGTTGAAATATTATGCCATCTGTGACGTTTTTTTTTTTTTTTTTAATGAAATTGGATGAGCTTGCATGTTATGTGTGATGGTACTGACCCTGCTAAACTGGCCTTATCTATTATTCTGTAGTAAAAAGATAAACAGAGAAGTTCAAAAGATGGCAAAGACAGAGAAAGAGAAATGGGTGGATGGAGAAAAGGAAAATAAAGACAGGTTTTGCACTATGATTGGAAAAAGAAGCAACTCTGACAGCATCACTTTAGGCCCTGGGCCCAAGCCCCTGCAGCACACAAGACCTCAGCAACCAGAGGAAGTTGCCAGGCCCACAGAAGCCTTGGAGGTAATTAATCATTTTAACCTGAAGCCTGTCAAGATACCACTCTGTCCCACTCCCTTTGCTGATTTCCCTGTCAATTATATGTCCAGACAATTCGACAACCTCTCACTCTGTCTTCTTGCCTTTCTCTTACTCCAAACTGCCATCCGTAATTGTTTAAAAAGGTTACTTTGAACCTTCAACATTTTTGAGTGCTGAGTGTTTAGCTTAGTTTCAGATTGCTTCTGAGAAGGAGGGTTTAAAGAAAATGTTTTTAATGAACCCAAATACAAAATGTAAGAAAAGAAATGGATGAAATTAGCAGTCTGCACTCTTATGACAATGAAATAAATAATTCATTTTAAAAAAAGAGAAAATGTCACACTTGCTATCTGTTCTTTGTACCTGAACTTCCTCAAACATACCATTTGCTTTTCTTAGCATGCAGTGTGTTGTAAGTTACATTGAGTTTTCAGTGGAGGATTTTGATATTGCATGCTTTAAATGTTAATTTCCGCTCCACCCTTCTACCAGAAGTATTTTTTCTGGAATACTGCACAAATCTCAATCATCCCAGTTCTTGTAACTCTTGTGCTGGTCCCTGACAGCTTGCCCAGTGCTGTTGTGTGACCTAGAGGGCTGGTCCCCAGTGGTAGTCCCCTGTCTCCCAATTACGGCTAACAGACTTACTCAAAACCTGGCTCGCCGCTTCCATATTCTCTCTTTCACTTTTCATTGCTGTGTGGTTCTGTGTGTGGTATGAGCTTTTTTTCTTCTTTCTCTGTCCTTTTCACTCCCTTGTTCTCTGTTCTCCCTCCATCCCTCCTTCTCTTCCTCCATCCTCTATGCCTACATCCCTCCTTGTCCTCCAGGGAATGAGTGCAGTACTAGTGCTGCCGCTATGCTTGCCAAGAACAGATGTCCAAGAAATACCAACCCAGTGAGAGAAAAGTAGTGAGAAAGAGAGAGGAAGCACATGGAGGCAGATTAGGTGAACCGTAGGATCCGCTGGTACCGTCTGGAAATGTGGGACTTCATTCAGAGATTTGAAAACCTGTGTCGTTAAGCTTATGGTTTTTGTGTTCCTACAACATTTGGGATTATTATTATTTTTATTATTATTATTATTATTATTATTATTATTATTGACCGGACATTTGAGGAAAGGAAGCCACTGAGTATTCATGTACCTGTCAGGCGATATTTATTCATATTGGTTATTTAAAGTACACTATTTGAAAAAGGGATTAATTGTAGGAAATTGTATGAACCTTTTCGAGGATACGGATCAACAGAATTTACAAAAATACATCCTGATAATCTAACATAACTTCTAAGGACTGCAACTTGTATGTTTTCTGTGTTATGTGCAAGAGGTATGGCAGAGTGCCTTTTTACATTAAGTGCAAGGTTAGTGGTTTGAACTCCGGCTCCCCCTGTTCAAAACTGAAGTGTCACTGGACAAGACAATCAGGGGAGAGAAAGCTTCTAAAGGTGCTTTAGAAATGCAGATCCACCTTATATTATCTTGACATATAAGATGGATCTGCATTTCCTCACTTGACTGCATTCACTTGTGTGATGTATCTGCCAGTGGCACACAAGTGAATGCAGCGCCAAGGATTTCTTATTTGGCAGATTTGGTTCCGCTGACCTTGTGACTTTTTCTTGCATCTCTTCCTCTTAACCTTGCATGAATGAAAGAAAGCAAGGAGGCACATTACCATGATCTATAGCCTATTTCACATTGGCCCTGTTGAGCCAGTGTTTTGGTAGCTGTTGGTAATGTGAATCCCATAGCAGTAGGTGTAATGTGTCATGTTCCTTGCAAGCTCTACCTGGGCACCTCCACTTGCCTAAACAATACAGAGTATTTCCAGTGGTGAGGACACTATGTGGACCTTCTCCTGTTGTTGTGTTATACTCTATGTAAAAAGGAGCACCTAATTCTACTAGTATTGTTTGGAGTTCATGTGCAAAAATAGCCTTAGTTTAAACTACATTTTCTTTGTGTTTCCAGGCATACTTGTGTTACCAGGGATATGAGTGAGTGCAAAACCTTTGCCCCATATTCAAATACTTCCTTGTTTCCCCTACCTTCATTTATACATTTCAACACATTGCATTTCAAGTGAGCTAAGTCTAATCTATCCAAACTGCTTTTTTCCACATTTTAAAATATAGGTGTACACCCTTATGACCCTCCAAAAGGAAACTAAATACAAATGGGTTAAAATTTAAGAAGGGGGGAATGAAGTGATAAAGCTGCAAGCTGGAGAAAAGAGTAGAATGTGAAATTAGTGAGAGAGAAAACACACATAAAAGAAAAAAAAATGTGCCTGGTGTGGAACAAACCAGTGACCCAAGTAACCTGAGTTCCTCCCAGCAGATTATCATGGGCACTGTGTGATTAAGGCCAGTCTCATTAGCATAATGATTTCCCATCCTCCCTATTCTCTCCTTCTATCCTGCCATCCATCCTTCCTTCCCTCTTTTCCTGGGCCCTGTGTTGTTAGCCACCAGCTCCCAGTGCTCCTCAAGTACTTTAAGCTTGTTAATAATCATTATGGGTGTGCAGTGAAGTGGGGGAAAGGAATAATTACCTCACCTGAGCCAAACCAAATTAACCCCTTTTCATTTTTTTTTCTCCTCTTTGACTGTTGTCAGTTACCCATTCCATATCCCCACCCACCCATTTGCACATGTGCGCACACACAGACATAGCATTCACCTGGGACCTATTAGGGTTGTCTGTTATTAAGTGTTGAAATAATAAGTGCTTGCACACACCATTTGCTATTTGGTAGCAGAAGTACCTGTTTAGATTATATCTAAAGGGTGCTGTTTCACAAAGAAGGAACCAAGCTGAGCAAAACCCAGAACATGCTTTTTGTCCATGGTGGGGCATTATAAATGTGCACATATGTAGATGTGAAATGTGTCCTGATGAAGTGTTTTCAGAATTGGAACTGACAAAGAAATACTCTTATTAGCAGTTGTTTCACATCATACACCCATGTACAAATATATGTGTTTTGATATTGCAGGGTGAATGGTATTTTCAACTCTTTATTCAGAGTAAATGCAAATTTTGATGTATGCATGTCATACTTTAATGTGTCATTAAATGCATTAACAGAGACATATCAACATAGTTTAAAAAATTAAAGGCCACTATTAGTCAGCCTGACCCGGAGTGAACAGCTGTGCAGTTCTTAGCCATTTTTAACCAATACAGTTGTTAACCAACATTTCATGAACAAGATGATTAAATAAAGTAATGTGTCTTATTTGCTGTTTATGGGCTTGCCTAAAGTTTTTTTTTTTTTTTTTTTTTTTTTTTTTCCTTCTTATTTTTTTTTTTTTTTTACCCATCTGAGCTATTCTGGGATATTGTATTTATTTTATTGAGCTAAATTGTTTTTCATGTTTTGACTGCTGTT
>VUQS01002279.1:0-12465 GCA_015108495.1 Heterochromis multidens | reverse complement strand
CTAGGTTGCGTACCCCTCTGCGTAGGTTCTGTATACAAATATCTATGCAAACAGACACAAAGGCAGTACCATAAATCCTGCATAATACAATATGATAAAACATCTTGTACTTTTCCATTAGCAACTTCACAGTAGCATGTAGTACAGCCTAGGATTTAGCGTATAAAATGTAGATGTTGATGATTATTTCTTGTTTGGTTTGGAAAGGCGACAATGTATGCCGTATCAGTAAGATGGCACTAAATCGCAGTTAACCTCATTCACATTCAATGATGAATGATTTAGCATACTATAATTATAAGCGGACGATATCAGCTGAACTTCTGAAAGTAAACCAGTATTAAGTCGTAACAGAAGACTGGTTCTGTTTTACTTTTTAAGAGTTCTCCTAAATTATTGTGACTGTGTGCCGTGAACTTGCGATCTTGTTGCCTTTGAAATGGATGCTTTGAAGACGGGGACCAGGTCTGTGGCCACCCGCAGTCAGCTGCCATCTTCAAAGTGACTTTGGTGCATTGAGACGGTGATGAAATGGCAACAAGTCTGCTGTGAGTTTGCGATTGAGTGGGATCAAGTTGGCAAAATCTGTTGACATCTACATACACAGAAATTCACATTAAACACAAATTCATATTAACTACAGTACTGTGCAAAGGCCGCCCCTCATTTCTTTATATTTTGCTTCCAAGGAGGCAGACTTTCTTATAATTTTTTAAAGTGGTCTTGAGCAATAGTTCTCCAGGGTTTCTGTACCTGACTATTTTCAGAGGAATGTTTTTTTTGTTTTTTTGTTTAAGCCACTAAACACTGACCTATGAAACACTCAATCATAAAAAAGGGGTCTAACTCAAGGGATGAATCAGTGTTGCATCTACACACACTTTTCTGAGAGAAAACTTGGCAAAGAACCAGTTTTAACCAAACAACCAGTATCTTTAGGCACATTGTTACTAGCATCCTGGTGCATAATTTGTCACATAATTTGTTACATTTTGTTAGTTGAATCTATTAAAAATGCCAAAGATAATTGTTAGACAGGTATAACATAGTATTTTTGCACCAGCAATGTTATTCCCAAAGAACTATTAAAAATTTTGAGGAAACTGGACAAGTGGAGGACATAAGAAAAACGTGGCAGGGCTAAAAATCTATCTATAGCAAATGATGTGTATCTGAAAGTCATGTCATTAAGAAATAGGAAAAATATCCAGCAAAGACCTGAGACATAACCTGAGACAGTCATCTGATCCTTAAGTTGATCCATCTACTGTTCACTGAAGCCCCATCTGAAATGGTCTCAGTGTAAGGGTGGTTGTGAAGAAGCCATTCTTAAAGAAGGGAAACAGGGAGAAAAGGCTGAGGTATACCAAATTACACAAGACCTGGATGAAAATCAGTGGTAACAGCTATTATGGAGTGATGAATCCAAATGAGAAATTTCTGCTTCAAATCATCATCAGTATGTATGGAGGAGGTTAGGAGAGAGGTACAACAGTGAGTCTCTACACCCATTTGTAAAACACTGTGGAGGAGAATGTCCGTGAAGAAGCCTGAAGAACTATTCCTGAAGACTTCTTAAAGAAAGTATAAGAAAGCTTGGTTAAGAGAGTTCAGGTTGTGTTGAAGAATAAAGGTGGTCATACTAAAAATGATTGTCAAGGTTGTTAGAACTGTACAACCGTTTTTGCCTTATACTGTATACTCTATTTCAATGTATGTTTGCACGTTTCAATAAATCGCTGCACCTATTTACCATTTTTCTAGCAAAACATAAATAAATGAGGGGTGCCTTAAGACTTTTGCACAGTACTTTATCTACATTCAGAGTCCAGACAGAACATTATAGATTTGAAGTTAAAATTTAGAACTTTTTCCACAAATAATGATTTAGTTGCTGCAGAACATTGATTCGACTGCAAAATGGCATAGGCGCTTGGTAACCTTGCTTTAACATAGGAATATAACCAGAATACCAAACAGCGGACTCTACTCAACCAGTTGAGTCCGCTGTTGCAAAGAGACATTGCAATCAATCTGAGGCTTTATAAATTAGACAGTGGTTATTTGCGAACCTTTGCCAATTTGTCTAAGAGTGACTGCAGTCAGTCTAAATCAGACTATGATTGTTGGAAGACAGGTTGCCTCCCACTAGGTAACCTATGCAGTTGCCTTGAGATTGAAAGTGGTTGCCAAGAAGTTGATGGTGTTGCAGTTACCATTGGGCAACCAGTCACCGCAACTACTTGCAATCGGTTGTGGAATGCGAGAAAAATATATGCAATCACTGGGCAACCATCAGTTTTGTTTTGTTTTTTTTTATTCGTAGTTGTGGAGCGGTTGCCGTCCTGTTTTTACTGTAGTGTGACTGAGCCATTACAATTTCATGCTGTCATATCAACGGAAAATGTTAACAGTAGGTGAAGAATCCTAACTTACTGTGGCGTGCAAGCTTAAAGTTTACATATGTTCCTCATTTTAATCTACAAAACCCACATCGACTCCTCCTGTAGATAAAAACAGAAAAAGGTTCATTAATCCACTTTCCCTTTTACAAAATAACTGTGGTATACTAACATACCCGTTTATCTCTGGGTATTCTCCAGGTCCACAAGTATCGACAAAGCCCAGTTATAAATGATTCGGTTATAACTCTACGGGAAAAACTGTTCTGCTTCACTCTTTCCCCACTGCTGCTGCCTGCCCTTAAGTGCTCATTAAGCATTGTTATGCATTGGTAGTGGCCCCGTATGGACATGCACGTAACTCGACATTTATTATATAGTTGGGAGAAAATTATTCACGATAATGCAGATTAGACCACAACAAAAATGTAATTTTTTTTAGCAGTATGACTAAATTGACAGTAAACAATATTCAGCACCAGAAATCAGTTTAGATCCCTGTAGTACACTAATAAGATGCATGGCTAATAAGATATACGATAAGATAAGATGATAAGATTGTGGCTGATGGAAAAAAAAATGAATCTGTAAAATGCAAAATGTCCTGATATTTTATTTTTAGGGGTATTTTTTAATTCCTGTTGGCTATACCCTAAATAGTTAAAGCTGCAAATCAAATTAACATCTCCAGATTTCCTGCCTTGTCTGACCAAAAGTCAAAAGAGTCAACGAGACTCACTTTATGTGTGGCAAAGAAAAACATCAAATACTATGCTGTAGGGATTAGTGAACTGTTAAATAGTTGCATACCTGACTAGTAGTTATGGCTTGCTTATATAACACATCATTTCAACATTTTTTGGTCTAAAGTTTTGTTTTTAAATTGAGGTCTTACAAGGTCTTTAAAAGCATTGATTTTGATTTTTTTTTTTTAAATGGAGCTGAAACGCTGTCGCAGTATTGAAGTCCAAGGTCTGTTGCCAGTTTAACTAGTTCCACTTTAAGCTTGTGTGTGGGATGTCGGTGTCAGTGGTCAGTGTTTATTTGAGCAGCCAGTGGGGAAAGAGGGAGGAAAGCTTTCCGGATAGGTCAGAAGACCATCATCGAACAAAACATGTATTATTTTTGTAACTGCACAGTTAACTCTTCATTTGATACTCGTGACCATTGGAGTGTAATCAAAATGCCTATAGAGAAAAAAGTAGAGGCCTGGCCTGAGAACTTTTGGGAACTAATTGATCCATATTTCCTGACAGGTTTTAATGACAGTGTTGGTCAGACTGTGTGCTTGAGAATCCCATTTTGCTGCAATAAAAGACTACTAATAAGATAAAGTTTTCAGCAAAAGACAGCAAAGTTCCTATTAGATAAAACTGATATTGACAAAGTGTGGCATAATTTGCAGTTGAAATATATATATATATATAAAAATAAAATAATATCATATTAAGTCTCTGGTGATTACCACCTGTAGTGGAAAATAAGAGACCAGAACAGCTCTGCAGTATTTCATCTACAAAATGAAGTGTATTATGTAGGCTGTGTCAGAGTAAACTGACATATAACCACTCAATTGGCGTAATGCGTAACCATATTCTGTGCAGGTGTGAGGGCATCGACCTGCAATGGAAAAAAAAAATCTTCTGGTGCTTGCACTGCTAACACTAAGCAAACAAATTGTGTCTTTAGTGTTGTGTAAGTGCCACACATTTTAGCAACATTTAAAAAACAATTTAGTTATTGAAGAATGTGTTACTGACTCTTAAATGCCTCTTAAATACAGTATATACAAAATAAATATATACAATATTTGTGTGGAAAATGGTTTAACTAACCCAGTTAATTGCACTCAATTTTGACTGTTTTATGATTGTTTTCTTACTTTTAGACTAGTCTATCAGTCTTATTTTTTTTTCCTGTTTAATGGACTCTGAAATTAGTCGCCAAGAACATCTCTAGTCCATTTAGCATTGTACACCGTTCCCAGTCAGTGTGATTATGTTCATTTGCGACAAAAAGTCGCAAACGAGTATAATGTTGAGTAAGATTGGAGAAGGCATTTTTTCCCCTTTTTACAGAAACTTCAGGAGTCAATAAATCAGTGATGCTGAAAGGGGCCGTGGCAGCAATTAAGGACTACTTGCCCATATACCTATGTTTGACTGAAAAAACATTGAGTCCAAACATTTTCTCTGGGCCTGGAATTGCCACTCTGTGAAATACAGAAAATAACCAACTAAAGCACAAGTGGACAAGCTCTGGGAAGGAAAAGCCGGGGGAACAATAAAGTAATGCAAAACCAAGAATGAGCTGGCTGTGATAACAAATGTGTTTCAGAGGCTGAACTGTCCTCCAGTGAATATGAGCATGCTTATCTGTGTGATGCAATGCACTTTTACAGATGCATGTGGCTAACATAAAAGAAAATGTTAGAATAACAGGGAAAATGGTGTTTCCAGTGTGTTAAATAAGATTGAAATGCAGACTGGTAGCTGCACCAGGGTTGTGCTTCTGTTCCCATCACTGCTGTAGTCTGCCTTCATCAGGGAATGCAGTTAAGAATCTGCAACTATGTTCCTTCTCATCTTCCTTCCCCTCTTTAATTTCGACCTGAGTGTTTGGTTTTACAGTGAGTGAAGTGTGTCTTCTAAGCTTTGGTGAAGGAGAGACAAGGTTCTTCAAGTCCCAGCAGGTCTGAGAAGCTTCTGATGAGGCCCCTTAAAAAACATCATCTTTTTTAAAGCTCCAACAGAAGTGAAATCCTGACCGACTACAGCACTTTGCTTCTCCATAGACTTTTAGTGAAACTTCTGTGCATTCTTGATAATTATTTGTGTTATCCACATTCATGGCAAAAGCTGAGGAATTGAGCGTGGCTACATAAAAATCACAAATGGTTTCATTTCTTGGGCATGAAATGCTATGAACGCCTAACCATTTCAGTCACGAACTGGATTAAGCACAGATAGAAGAAAGCATCTCCCTGCTGGGCATCTGTCCTACCCAGTGGCTCATTTCTTTCACTTAGAAGAGTGGTGGTCTTACATTAATGAAGCCTGTGTACCCAGGATGCTTCAGGCCAGCATTGACTTTTGGCTGTTTACTTGACTGTCTTTCCCTGGAAAGCTGTCAGGCCAGACAAGACTTTATGATGCCATTAAACATTAGTGTCAGACTGCTGAGGGACTGGATCTGGTCATTCTAACTGAGGTTAAATTAGCTGTTTTGGCAGACAAAAAAAAAATGCTGCTGAGCTTAGAGCAGTATCAGAAGTGGAGCCATCAGGCCTAGTGTTACCTCAATATAGAAAGAAATTAGGTTATTCAGTTGACTTATGTATGAGCCATAATGAAGGTTTAAGGCTTTTGGGAATTGTGGCTTCATTACAAAATGCTTTACTTTATGTTAGGAACTGGCATCTCCAAAAATAACTGAATTCAGCATAGCAAAAAGATTAAATTAAGCAAAGCTTCCCTGATTTTAAAAGGGAAGATAAGACACTGAATAGAAAAGAAATAGAATGAAAGATGTTATAATTACTGCTCCAGGTATTCTTACCCTGATAGGTTTTTACTTCAGTGACCTGGCGCTGATCATAAATCCAGCTATGTTCCAAAGTAGGACACATTACTAAATGTCCCCTAAACACAAAGAATATTGGTCACACTCATTTTGATGTTGTAAGATCATTGTGTAAAGTACTTTGAGTGCTAAAAGGACTAAAAAAAGTGTTGAATAAATGCCCTTTATTTACCTGTAAAATTATTCAGAACAGTACTTCCTGTTTTAGTCAAAGTTTTTTTTGCCTTTTTTTTTTTGGCATATATTAATACTCCATATGCATATATATGTCATGTGAGATGTTTTATCTACTACCCAGGGTGTCTACAAGTCCTTAAAAAGTCTTAAATACACATTTACTAATTAACAGATAAAAAAACTGTAAAAAAAAAAAAAAACTGTAAATGCCTTAAATTTAGTTTGGATCTTTCTTAAATGAGACTTTGCAGCATATTTTCACCCCCTTCATCATGCAAGGTGACAGAATAATTTAGGATGTTCTTTATGATTCTGTCCCTTTTAGGCTCTTTTTATATGTTTAAAAACAGTTAGTGGCAACAGTAAGCCGATAAGACAAATTAGCTGACTTCATGGTCGTAGCTTATCCCTAAAAATAATCTTAAGAGGACAAAAATCCCTGATGCTTAAGCCTGGAGGGGTCCGTTCAGGTTCAGCAGGTCACCAGGCTTGCAGTACACTGGTTGAAACCTTGAAGATGGAGGATGGGAGAGAAAGATTTAACGACAAATGGTTTGGGAATAATTATGGTTCTACGCTGAATGGCAAATGGTGTTTCAAATTCGTTTAGGACAATACTTTGCATTAGTAAACACATTTGGACATTTGAGCTCAACCAAATACTTTAATTTTACCTTAATGTTCATCTTGTGATGTCATCAGTGTGTTTTCTGGAAAGAGTATATTATGACTTTTAAGATATGATAGATACTCTTTATTTATCCTGAAAGTTGGGAATTACTGTAACAGCAGCCAAAATATGAAAAACAACCCAGCTCAATAAAAAAAATACTTCACACAACATAATGACTCTGAAAGGTACAAAAGGAGCTTAATAACATAGAAAGTAAATCAGGGAAAGAACTCAACAAATAATTTGAGAATTTTTGTGTCTGTTCTTGTAGCAGCGGAGCTGAAACAGATGTTAGAGAAAGTGGTCCAGAGGGTGATCCGGGTTATCCATTTATTATCCACAGCCGTTCATAACAGCCACATGCATTTGGATGACCCTCCAAACAGTTTATACATTCAAACTGAATTCAAACATGAATGACTTGCACGCATTCCCACAGCTGGCAGTTTCATATTCAGGCCACAGGCATGTTCCATCACAGTAACTGAGATTACACCCCTTTTCAATCATAACTACTGCAATCCCTTCACACTTTTTTCTTACTGCTCAGATTAACATTCATGTCCACCTGAAAAGTCCTGAAGCCGTATAGGAAGTGTGAATGTACAGTAGCGTTGTCTCCATGAAACACATTAAACTACACTCACAGTATTCCCACTGGGTCTTAAACACTTCAGAAAGTTTGTCCATCTTATTGTTCAAAGCCCTCACATTCCCCATTATGATAGCTGGAACAAATGATTTATATTTCCTCCTCTTAGTTGTTTACTTAGCTCCAGCTCTGAAACCCTGTCGTCTCCTCCGCAGCTCCTCTGGGATTACAGGCCTCGCTCCAGGCAGTAAAACTGTCAACACAATCAGCTGGTGAAGATTCCAGAGTGCAATGTGAAGAAAAACCACAATTATTCTTGCAAAACTGAGTTGACATACAAAAACATGCCATTCCCTCTTCAAAAAATTAATTTTATTGTGTGATAAAAGTAATTTAAAAAAACAAAAACAAAACAGGAACAGGCTGCCAGTCAGTATGGCACCGTAAAAAAAAAGAAAAAAAAAAAAGAAAGAAAAAATCTGTATTTAGACCAAATTTGGTCTTAAATTTTACTTACAGTGGCATTACAAAAGGTATTTTGTTTTTCAAATTTAAGTTGTGGTATAATTGTAGACAGCAGCACGGTGGTGTGGTGGTTAGCACTGTCACCTCACAGGAAGGTTCAAGGTCCTGGGTTTCGAATGCTTGCTGGGGCCTCTCTGTGTGGAGTTTGCATGTTCTCCCTGTGTCTATGTGGGTTCACCCCAAATGGAAGAAGATAGATGGATAATTGTAGAAAGCCACCAGGGAGGCATGTGGTCATCCCCAAAAGTTTTCTGCTGCAGAACCACCAGTTCAATCTTACAGTACAGCAAGACAGCAAGCTGGGGAGAACTGTGGCAAATTTTCCAAGGTGCTTGGTACAACCTACATGCCTTGTACCTTGAAAAACCTTGCACAAGTGTATTGATAAGAACTGGTGCTAACATCAGATTTTGTGTCTTGAATCATCCACACTTTTCTTGTAGCCCCAAATACTTTTCCACAGTACAGATTTTGTTTAAATTCTCTTTTAACATGGTCAGAGAATAACCAACAGAGGATAAGTCTTTAAGTGGCAGCTACACTTTGAATCTTCAGTAAAACACATACTAAGGAGCAGAGACTGCATACCACAGACAGTGCAAACATAGTGACCCAGTTTTCAAAAGACTGAGTGGAACTTAGATCATCATCCTTACTGTTATTCTGAAAAAGATCCTGGTAATCAGGAGCCCTGACATAGTGGTTCATGCTGTATTTAATGGGTGCATTACGATATAATGATTTTAACAAGCTGTGATTTTATGTGTAGTAGGCATGTGTTTCAGAAAAGAGGATACAGGACAGCTTCAGAGACATACATCCCTCTGTTTTGATTCCTGGTGCATGTGAGTTTAGTTCTTCTTTCTGGAGTTTATCACTGAATTTTGAGCAGAGAAATCTGCTTCCTTTTATCTTTTGTAGGCTTTAAATGGCTTGAAATTAAAATACTGGTGGGCAAATTTCCATTTTTCACATATTGGTGATGTGGAGACAAAAAGCAATTAAGCTCTTTGCAATTATGCAATTAGGCTCTTAGTTTTAAGCAACATGGAAGGGTTATCCCCCTTCAATTTGGACACTTTAATGACAGTATGTGAGGAAAATGAGGGAGCATTTGTTGTCTCTACTTAAATTTGTGTAGCTGATCTGCGGATTCTAATTGGCAACGTTCTCACCAGTCCAGCTCTCTAATCTAAAAGCCACCAACAGGCCAAATATACCGCAGTCAAGTTAATTTAAATTGGGCTCTACCAGCATGATGAAGTGTAAGGCACAGTGCCAGAATAACTGCATCTGCAGCTAGTCCCAATTGGAGATGGTATTTCAGTGAGACAAATGAATACAGACACAGAGAGAATTGGGAACCCCCAAATTAAAGGCATACCACAGTAAGGATTGGCCTAGATTGATCCCTTTTTTAAAGCATAAAAGCAGCATTTGTTTTCTCAAGCATAAAAGCACTGTGGACTGTGTGAGCAGATAAAAAAAAAAAGATGTTTGCATTTTTTAGTTCTTCTAGTATGTTCAGTCCCTTATCTGAAAAGGACACTACAAGATTAGCTCAGGTAATGTTTTATTCAGTTTTTCTTGTAATTTGGTTTTTGCTTTTGTAGAATTCTAAAAAAGTACAGAAAGAAAAGCACAGCTCCTTGGAAAGCTAATTCTGGTGGCTTGGAAAGTTCTGCATAGTTGTGGGAACTTATTCACACAAGTGACAAGAAAAAGATGATGTCCACACACTGCTGTGCTTCCATAGTATTTTACATATAACCACAGTGCATTTTGACATCAGTAGGATAGTAGTTACATGTTCTGTTTCTGCTTGCTGAAGTAGATAACATTGATTATTTTTACTAGGGTCATCATGCTATCAGATTTTCCTTACATGATTATCAAAAAACTCCACTGTATCAAGAATATCATCAAAAATAACAGTAATCAGTCACAATCATCCTAATAATCGTCCTAAACTTTTTATACGTTTTAGTAAATGGTAATAATTTGGCAGCATGATGGTGCAGTGGTTACCACTTTAGCCTCACAGCAAGAAGGTCCTGGGGCCTTTCTGTGAGTTTGGATGTTCTCCCTGTGCATGCGTGGGGTCTCTCTAGGTACTCATGCTTCCTACCACAGTCCAAAGTAATCTTTCTCTCTGTCAGCCCTGTGATGGACTAGTGACCTGTCCATGATGTGCCCTACTTTTCACAATATGACAGCAACCATGTGCTCTAGTTCCTCTGCAATAGGAATGCACTGATCTGATATTTGGATCGGATATTGGTCCAATCCTGACTTGAAAAACTGGATTGGATATCAGGACAACAAGCTGGTCCAATCCATTCAATTTAGCTGTGTATTGTTTAAGCCCCAGTTGCACAGGCCTAGAGACTGGTTGGCGACCATCTGTGTATTCCGCAACCAGTTGGCAAGTGGTTGCTGGAGGTTGCTGGCAGTTGCTAGGTGAAATTGGTTGCAAAGAAGAATACTGTTCCTGGGTTTTGGACTCAGTGTTTTGAGTTTTATTTAATTTCTGTATTTCCTAGTTTCTTTTTATTGATATTCTAAGGTTTTGGTTCACATCTCGTTTACTTCTGGATTTTATTTTATTTTTTTCCCCTGAGTCTCTTATGTATTGTTGCCTCTCTTATGTTCCCTTGTCTGGTCCCGTCTCTGTGTTCGTCTTGGTTCACCCAGTCAGTCGTGTCCCCATGTTTGTTTCCTCTTGTATTCTCACCTCCCTATGTTCCTGTGTCTGTCCTTGTCTCAATGTATCTCGTTCTGAGTGAAGTTAGTCTTGTCTCCGTCTTCCCAGTTGTGTCCCTATATCTGTCTGGTCCCTCTGTGCCCTGTCTCTGTAGTCTGTTTTGTTTTCTCCAGTCAGCCATCCCTCCATGTTTCCCTTTTGTCTATGTCAAGTTCGTGTGTCGTAGTCTGTCTTTGCTTCCTGTTTTATTGTGATAGTCTCTTGTCCCGTGTGCATCATGTTCAGTTTTGCTTCCCTCCTGTGCCATTAAGTGTATTCAGTTCAGCTGTGTTCCCATTTGTCTCCACTTCCCCTAATCACCTGCCTGTGTATTAATTGTCTAAGTCTCCCCATGTCCTTTGTTGAATTGTCTGCTCATTTCCCAGTGTTCCTAGCTCCTGTGTCTCCTAGTTTAGATCCTGAAGTTTGAAGTTTTCTGTTTTTTTTTTTACATTTTGTTTTCTGCCCTTGGTAATCAGTAAATAAACAGCTTGTCTTTTGTTAAGCTATCCTGCTTCCGAGTGTCTGCATTTGGGTCCTCCACATTTTCACGACAAATACAGTCCAGCACCAAAACCCTCCTCAAAATTTCTTTGGTGGCTAGCAGTTTGCTGAAGTCGCCAGTAGTTTGCATGGAAGATTCTGGCTTGCCTGCAGACACTTGCAAACTATTCACCAAGCAGTAGTAAAGCTGTAATAAGTGCAATGCAAACTGGAAACAGAGACCATTCGCCTTCAGAGTAAAAGGTGCACTTTTTGAAATCTACTGATTGCAGCTGTAAGGAGCTAGCGCTAGCTTAAATGCTCGGAAAGCAGAGAAGGAGCAGCAGGAAGAAAAGATGACAAACAGTAATTCAATTAAAAATGAATTCTTTTAACAGTCTGCAGACCTTCACTGAACAAAACTCAGAGCAAGAACAGCTTAATGGCACCCATTAATCTGAGCTGAGCTGAGTGACTCAGTCTAACTTAGCAGGTTTGTCGTGGGAGGTGAGTCTCTATCGGTGTGTGAGAGAAGTTACAGCAGCGACAGAAAAGTGAATGCTTTTAGCAGTTGTCAGTTTATTTCAGTCATCCATAAAGTGTGTCGATAAGCTGTGGCTGCGATAAAAAAGTGAGTGAAAGAGAAAAGAGGTGTGACAAACTGCAGAGTGAGTCTATAACCCTAACTGTGCCACTGTAGATTGCTTACCATATTTTTATATGCGTGTTTGGAATGCAATATGAATTTTACATTTTTAAATATTGTCAATACAGTTGTGTCGTGACGCCCCTAATTCTAACACTGTACAGGGTCTGCTGGGGAATCTGGCATTCATGTGGATGTTACTTATCACATGACATACAGTATACCATCCACATTAATGAAGTTGCACACCCCCTATAGGACTATAGTCACCCCCTGGTGGCAGCAGCCTGTTCAATCACGCTAATGTACTGTCAAACCGCACAAACTGCTCACGAACGACTCGGAGACATGACAGTGATCACTCTCCATATGAGCATCTGATCTACCCCACCTTTATATGCACACTTCTTTTTGCTTCTTCCTTATTTTTAGGGAGTGGTTGATGTTATTGCCAGTTGTTCACAAAGGTGCTTGATGAGTGCTAACGTTGTCACTGTTTAGAGAGCTCTTTATATAAAATATTAAATTTGAAAATACTGTTCATACCTGGAAAAAAAAGCCTGAGGTAGATCCAATGGATCAAAATGTTGCAATGAATTATTAATAAAACACAGTGGGAGCACAGCAAATTCTGTCTTTGTT